>CM076579.1:1358678022-1358951696 GCA_034641835.2 Pinus albicaulis | reverse complement strand
TGCAATGCATGTTTTATCTTGTAGATAGCCAGCATAATTTTTCCGGTGCCTTATTCTTTGTATTCTTTATACTTTTATCTGATGGGCATAGGTATGCCTCCTCACGCTTTTAGCATGTACCACTTCAATAAATAGAGACTTGTTGCACCTGTAAGTCTCATCTCCTCACGGTCTAGTTCTTCAGCACATTAGTCTACCTTACATTTCTCTCTCTGACTTCCCTTTTGATGTCTGGTGATTGAGTTCTTACAACGTACTTCGGTCATACGATTTTCTCCTAACACTCGCACGCTGGGGGGAAATATGTTACACCATTTTTTGGTCATCTAACCTATTATCATTAGATGGACCCAAGTACACCATGTAAGACCAATTTTACCCTAAGTAAAATTGCTTTCACCATATAAAATAACTCATTTGTTTATATTTCCTGGTCATATTTAACCCAAAATAAGGAAATTAATTAAATAAATCCTTATTTATTTAATTATTCCCTAAGAATAAGTTATTTAAATCATTATTTAAATAATATTCTTAGCTAAATTTGACTAAATCATCCATAAATAATTAAATAAACCATTATTTATTTAATTATATTCCCATCACTTCCCTAAAATGATAAATAAACCATTTATTTATTTATTATTTATAAATAAAGAAATTGACCCAAGTCAAGAACCCTTTTCCCTCCAACAAATATAATAAAATATTCCTAAAAGGTGCTTCTAGAATTCGATTAATAATATTTTATTCATGCACCGAGTTCTAGACCGCCCCAATATTTTGTTATAAATAGGGGGGTTTTCCCCATTAATTAGTCACCTTCATTGCATTAGATCACTCTGGATCTACTCTTGGTCACCATTTTCCATTTTGTTTTGTGAACTCCCATTGAGTTCTATGTTTGTTGCTTTACACCCATAAGAGAGAGAAATGTTAGATCTGAAACACTGAGGACTTTCAAGAACCCATCCCACTGAGGAGAACTGGAAAACACCTTTCTTGTTTTCCTCTCAGGTGCCCCATTCTTTAATATAATATAAAATTATTTTAATTACATTGTTTTTGTCTTGTTTATTGGATGCATGGAGCCATATTATATTTTATCTGCTTAATCTCTTTTGTGCTTAGATATGAATTTGTGCAGCAAACTTAAAGATATGTTGCAGCCATAATCGATGTTAGGGCTATTTGTTATGCATAGCAAAAGTGATCTTTACGACGAAAGATTCATACTTTCTTTTTTAAAGAATACTTGTGTTGTGTGTGTGTTTTTTTTTTTTTTTTTTTTTTTTTTTTTTTTTTTTTTTTGTGTGTGGAAGATGTGTGTGTGTGTGTGTGTGTGGGGAAAGAAAGACACTCATGGAGGAGCAGCCTCCACCTTCAGCTATTTAGGCAACCAGCACACTTGAGGAAGAGACTCTTGCAGCAACACAAGATTCTTCCAAATCTCTCCAAGGTACGCATGAGTTTGCATCTATCATGGAGGATTGTACTTTATTGCATGTTGATTGTCTTGAGGAGGGAACTTTCACTGCGCTGTGCCATTTTGGAGGAAAGAAACCCTCATCATCCTCATGCACTATTGATGAGCCATGCATCACATGTGAGGGTGGGGTTTAGGAATTTTGTTATGAAGGAGATTGCATTTCAATGTCCCATGAAATGCAAAACAGGAATCTGTTTTGGGGAAATGGTAGCTCTTGTGAAATAGGTACCAAGTGGCAGGATACTTACACCAAGGAGCAATGCTTTGTGGATTATATGTGCCCAGCGGAAATGTGGAGGATCCATAACCCATAGGTCCCAAGATCATTTCACACCTATTGCACTTGATGGACAAGGGAGAGTATGGGTGCATCATGATGGGATGGCATTTCTCTTACCACTCATTATGTTCCCATTTCATATTGGATATGGTGGAAGTATAGGGGAGCAGCAAACATTCTTGTTGCTCAGATTTTTTTTGGATGTTGCGGGAGCAAGAGGAGGCACTAGCATAGTGCAAGAGGATTGCTCTTTGATCTTGGATGCCAAGTAGCACCTTCTTCATGGGAGGAGCTCTACATTTGCAGCAACATTATGGGAGGAGTCTTTGGCAAGATTCATGTCAAAGAGGGGAGCTTTGAGTTGACAGTGGCCCTACTCCAAAGGCCAGCAGCGCTGTCACTTGAGAGCTTGGATTACTTGTTGGAGTGTTCTCAAAGCCACTTCACAAGTGATATATTTTGGAGGCATGTAGGTGATGAGCTTGAAGGAGTAATGGAGGAGAGCACTACTTATTACATTTTGACTCTCTTGGCTTGGTTGCACAAGTGCAAGAAGGGTAATCTACATGTAGTATTTATGGGTTCTTATTTCATGTATTTTCATTCATATTTTTCATTGATGGAGGAGTCCACTTGGGAGGGCTTCCTAATGGATATATATCAGCATTTGGCTAGATGCATAGCCCAAGAAGATGATGAAATGGTTGGCACAACCACTCCCCTACTATGTTGCAGTAAGGGGGACTTTTCATTGGAGCCATTTCAGCTCAAAGGCCAAAGTACATGATGAGGGAGGTAACTCTTTGTGGCATGCTTTGCACTCTCTTGTCTTTATGAGCAGTATTTTAGATCAAGAGGGATTCTTCCTTCTTGAAAATTTTATTTTTTTGTACTTATGGTTCATTGCAGCAAAATGATGGCTATTTCAGCAGTGAGTTGTGGGGGAAAGCCACATAGTTTTGGTGTGAACCTTTGGCACCAAATTTTGTTTTCATGATCACATCTTGCAGGATGAATGTGGCAGCAAACAAGTGGCTAAAAAGACACTTGTTACTTTATTTTGAGGCAGGCCAATGATGCCCTACACTGGTTCCATGTATGGGACTAAATTTCACCTCCTTGCTCTCACAAGTTTATGTTTCCATGTGTTGCTGGTGGAGCACTGTTCAGAGGAAGCACTGTTTTGGAGGAGGGAAATAAATTGAAGATACCCATTGGGAGTATTATTCTCCCTACTTTGCAAGTTGTATGTTTTAGGAGAAGCCCATGATTGCCAAAGCTTCATCTCTTTCCTTCATGTGGGAGGAGTTATTTGGAGAGTTAAATTTTTGGAGGAGGCACTTCATGGTTTTTATGTTGATGGGGTAGCTTGGGTCTCTCATGAAGACCATTTAATTTCAGCCATATATTAGCAGCAGCCCCATATGTATCATGTGGAGGGAGAGACTCATTGGGTGGATGTGCTCTTTGGGGAAGAAGACCTCCATTCTTTTTGCAGCACATGCTCCAAGGGAGTATGGAAGATGATATGGTCACCATGTTTCAGCCATGTGTTTTTCCATGAGGTGAACCATATAATTTTTTGGATGCCATATGTTGATGAAATCCAACTCATCACATCTAAGATGATTTGGGCCAGCTTTTTTTGTAGCGTTGGAGGAGAGGTCCTTGGGGATCTAGACTTCATTTTTCCTCTTGAAGGCAACACTATTGCAGCCCAAGTTTAGCTTTCACTCCACATTCATCATAAGTGGAGAAGAGGACAGCATGGAGTAGGCTATGAAGCTTATCAAGTTCAGAAAGTCAGCCCACCTATTTCTCATGAGCACAAGGTGGAGGAGTACTTTCAGGAGTTGCCTAGATGGAGGGTAACTCATTTTGATGGTTGATTGCTTGAGGATGGAGGATCTACATGAGATATTTCAGACTCCATGCCTTGAGTGGAGGACTTTGGTGCAGTTCATCCTTACTCTTGCTTGAGGACAAGCAAGTTTTGGGAGGGGAGGACTGTAATGTTCCAAATTTTGCAATAAAGTATTTGGAACATTAATTTTGATTTTATTTTAATAAAATTAATAAAATGGGTGAGGGAGCCCATGTAGAAAATTAATAATCACTCCTATGGTGCAAAAAGTCACTTAAGTGGATTAAGTTAGTAGCCCAAGTGTGAAAAAGGGCCAAAGGCAAGTGAGCTAGACCATGGTTGACCAAAGTCAACAACGTACCCTAAGAGGGAAAGCTTGCACAAGAAGATTGCATAGTTGGAGTGGAGGGAAATTTGAAATGAGAGAAACCCTAATGTGAGTGGGTTCCATGCATACATTGCATAAAAGATGAAGGAGAGCCATTGTGGAGACAGTTTTGGAGATATAATTCGAAGTTGAAGCTCTCTTCAACTTGTTGCTGTTTAGCACAAGAGGGATTCCTGTTTAGGAATGCCCTTCTCTTCCATGGGAGGCCATGGAGAGATTGTACTTCATATTCCTCACATCATGGCATGAGTCCAAGGCAGTCAATTCCAGCTACTACGTTATTCTTGTAGCAAGAGAACGGTGGAGTTGCTAGTGTTATAGTGAGGGACTTCCATCATCTCACTTCCAGAGTTGTTCTGTAGAGGAGAGGCCATCTCTCTCTCTAGGAGATCAGCAAAGGAGATTCAGGAGCTTCTATTGCAGATTTGGCATCAGGCCATATATGGTTCTCTCATTCCCAGTGCAATCCCTTCTTACAGCGTTATATTCAGAGAGGGTTTGCAGGTGGAGCTCATTTTGTGCACTAGTAAGTGCAATATTCAGGAAGGGGATTAGCTCCTTCACTTTTGAGATCATTGGAGGAGGTATCACGGTTTATTGCAACATCTCTTTCCTTCTCCTATTTTTTGTTATATTTGAGTTGTAGTAGCTACACTGCAACTCTGGCATTTTACTATTTCATGTATTTTAGCCAATCCCTTAGAGGATTGTTATAATAATTTTTTTTGTGGTTGAGATATTGCTCCCCCATATTTATTTGAGCTCTTATTGCTATATCATCATATTTAAATCAGTTTGTAGTCATTTTACCCTATGGAATGTGTAGTTATAGAGTAGTTGGGTTTATGCAGCAATGTATTCTCTTGTTTGTGTACATTTTCCTTAGAGGCTGATTTGCACTCACCTTGAGAGGTCTTTTCCTCAAGGATCTTGTATAATATTTGTTGTTACACATTATCTATAATATTTGTACTCTTCTCATATTGTATGAGTCATTATTTCACTGTTGTTACATGTTGGAGTTTTAATACTGCTGAGGATTCTCTCATTGATCATTATTTCAATGTACTTGTTGGTGGGAGATCTGAATAACCCCCTTAGGGTTATTTCTTTGAGCTTATATTCTACAGGGAGTTGGTATCAGATATATTCTAAGGCATCTCAGCACTGGATTTCCTTATTTTCACATGGGCTTCCTTATACAGCATCCTCATGGGCAGCTGATGCAGAAATTCCTTGAAGGGAATTATTAGCTCTTGACATGTGCTATTGGTGGAGTCTGCTAGAGGGCCAGGTAGCCTCTAGATCTCATCCTTCCTTGTGAAGGTGGAATATCTGGTAAATTCCTCTGCAGTCAATCTCTGAAATAGTTCAGTGTTGATTGTTAATACTCCTGGAGTTGGAAAATAGGAATATCTCAAGATATTCCTACTTAAATTTCCCATTTTGGACATTACACCTATCAAATGTAGGAAAATAGAACGTATTATGCCTCTTTATTCTATTTCTTCTATATGATCCTCTTTCTTCTCTAATGGAAGAATTGTTGGAGAGTTAGTTTCTCCTTGAAGCTCTAGACTGTGCTTGTACTCTTCAAGATATAGGATCGAGAGTCTCATATCTCGTGTCTAATTCCTTCCTTCACTTATATACCTCTCTCAATTCTTACGGCATAGTGGATATATGAGGAGATCTGCATTTTCCTACATGCCGTCGATAGGAAGTACCTTCCTCATCACATCTTCTTCTTTGATCTTCTCTTTGTTCTTCCTCCTTCATTTTATTGACCTCCTTGGAGAGATCTTGCATAGATTTGAAGAAAGGAGTGACATATTTCTCATCCTCCATCATAGATCTCATCTATCTGTTCTTCTTTCAATGTCCAAGATGAAGTTTGCACAAGCTGAACCAAAGATCATGCTCTGATACCACTGTAATATCCCAAAAGGGAGAATGCAGTAATACTTCACACAATATAAGAACTTACAGCAAGATAAAAAATAAATCTAAATGCAAATCAGAATATGTAGAAAGAGCTGAGCCATTTTATTATATTGGAGAAGAATCAGTTACACAAGTACAAAATATAGGCATATCTAGCCAAAGAGATGAGCTAGGTTCACCCCCGAAAACATGTACACAACAGGTACAACATAACTAGAGAGGCTCTGCAGAAAATACTACGCTGTTTGTTCAGTGGGATATAAACATGGATTTGCAAGCTGAAAAGAAAAATGTAGATATACTCAAAACTAGAGCTTTGATGATGCCAAGATTCAATATCTGGCCAATGTGATGGATTCCTAAGATAGCCCATAAAGGATTTTCCAGATCTGTAACTTTGAGAAAATCACCTCCCCGGGGTTTGATCCTTGATCTGCCAGGAAATACAAATCTAAAGTTAGATCCGAAGAATAGATGGCTGAAATGTGTACTGAGATCAGACCTATGCTTGAAGGGTTGATCCCTTCCTTAGATCTATGAGCTAGAAGCTCTAGATGTAGCTTCTCAATCCTCCAAAAGATGATTGCAGCTGCTGCAACACAATTGCCTCCAAAAAATGCATTGTGAGGGAAAGAGAGGCCTTTTTCCTGCTGAAATATGCTACAATAAATTCCACGCTGATGGAAAGATGATGGCAATGTGGAGGAAAGATCCTCCACTGGATTTCTAGCTGAAGTACTAGCAACTTCCTTCCTCCTTTCAAATCTGTAATATGGACAACGTTATTCTTGAGGAGAATACTTCTGCTAGGAGGTCAATAACTTTGGGCCTGATGCTGGATCTGCAATGTGGCTCTAGGAGTGCTGATCTATAAGCCCAAGTGATGGGAATAATCCATCACCTTGTTCTCCAGCTTAAGTACTAAATAAAACTTCCTCCTTCCAAATTGATCTTCAAAAAACCGCAGTTTTCTGAATATGAATGTTCTGCAGAAAGTAGAAAAAGTAAATGGCACTTAAAGCCTAATGTATAATGAATTAAAATCCTCTTCCTTAGAGATCACTCAAAGAAAGAGGTGGGATTCCCGCCTGGGAACACCCTGTGCTAAACAACACCTACAATCACTGCTAAACAACCGAAGAATGCAGTGGAATGTCACTTGAGAATTCCAGATCTAAAAGATCATACATCAAATAATCCAAGATACCTTTCACCTTTGCCTTCATCTGCTTTATAATGATTGAGCCCCCTCAAGCCTTGGCCCTAATCTCAACTGCACAGTCTCATGTGGAAAAGGTCCTCCAAGCGGGACAATGCTGTTTGACCAAATTAACCAAACAGTCTAGGTGCAATGTACACTTCCTCCATCATATGTGTTTCATTTGCACCTGATCCTCCATCACTTGATCATGAATGCTCAATGATCCTTTGTTTGACATCTTCAAGATCTTAGTTGACTGAATCAACCCTCCATGATATTTCTCATTAAATGAGACATGATCTCTAATCCCAATGCCATTAGTAGTTGCTCAACTACCTCTTTTTGCAGATCTAGGCTGAATAAATCCACATTCACACATATAAAGTGGATATTTATCCTTATTGAGGATTGTGGGTCCCTCCACCCTTTTAATTACTTAATTCGTTAAGAAAATCAAGGGCTTTAATATTCCAAATATAATGTGAAATTTAGGAATATTACACAAACACTCAAAACAATCAAGCACCAAGTATACAACATAAGCAAACTCATATCTCAATGTGTCTCAGGGAGGCTATCTTTTCTGCAAAATCAATATAGATTAGCACAATATAACTTCACAACACCTCAACTCAACTTAAATAAGATCAAGATATCCATAAAAAGTAACCAACTAACATGTTCACATTATAAACTCATAATTAATTGTCATTCATACATAATAATCACATATGCACATTCAACCTAAATTCGTACAGTACAATATCATAGTTATATCGATTCATACGTGAAAGTAATAACCCTAAAAATCTACATAATCCAATCCAAGGAAATATGATACATATAACATCAAGATCTTAATGAAATAACCCTAATCATAAAGTTACTAGCATATACCAACAACAAGCTATATATGATGGTCATCAACAACATGTAACCTAATCATCAAGATAACTAGCATACCACAACAATAAATTAACATATAACATGCTCATCAACAATGTATAACATAGTCATTGAGCTAACTACAAGTTAACATATTCATCAATGACGTATAACATATTCATCAAGTTAATACCATGCTTGACTAACCGACAAATGTACATATGATCACACTAATTAAATAGCATCTATCATGTATGTAACCATAACATCAATATAATTACAGGCATACAAATAACCATATTAATAATAGAATGACAAACATATAATTAACCCTAATGCTTACAACAACCATGAATCACATACCTACATGCCAAGCATACAACTTGTATGATGATCTCCTCTTGCCTCAAGGTCCAATGTTGCAACTCCACTTTGATGATCTGCATCTCCTACCCTATCGCATTCAACACATTAGCATCATAACATACCAATATCTTCATGATGGCCTAATTGCATAAAATGGCCTTATTCACAACAACCTCAACCAAAGCAATGCAAAATTGGCCATATGCACGCACTTGACATGTATAACCAATCATGAATGACCAATGCATGTTCAACATATAACCTCACACAAGCAAGCATACATGGAAAACATGCAAGCATGACTAATGTGTTGCCTAGAATAAACAGGCATTGCATGTAAAATATGTATAAAAATGTAAGAAAGCATGCATGTACAATACATAAGAAAGAACAATGGCCAATCAGTCATACATTCATGACAACAAATTGACGACAAAACCATAAGCACTTCCACAGTGAAACCAATGCCACCATGGTCAACGCAACATGGATACATCAACCACATACAACATGGGTATGAAAACACATAAGCAATCAACACAAAATCATGACCAACACACCACCCATCTAGTCCAAGGGTTGAACCATGCTCTGATACCACTCTGCGGTATTAGATATAACACAAAGAGAACAAAAACAAAACTCTACCATCATGCATACACATCAAGCACATACATCATAATAATGAGGAACATTTATGAAATTGACATGTATGCACGAAAAACACACACATCCCAAGGTGAGCGCAACAACGCTCTGATACCACTCTGTAACACCCTCTTCCCACATCTACCCAAGTAACCAGACAAAGAGGTTAAACATGTGAAGAGAGGATACTAATATGAGATTCAACCTCCTAAATGAAATTAAGGAATTGTAACTAATAAAAACACCAAAAAAACACTGTACATTGCATCATTGACATCCCTAGGGGTAACGAAACCTCCCAGGGCCCTGTTCCCTCAGGGGGGACTGTTTTTTTTCCCTTTGAGGATGAGCCGCAGGCTTGTAAGGGAAAGGGAGTGGCTCTAGGGTCTAGAGTCATGGGCTAGCCTTGGAAAGGTAGTAACTCAGGCCCAAACAATATATTTTCCACCTCTATCTCTGGGAATTGTGCCACATTTTCATCCCTTCAGCCCAGAACTTCCTATAACTTTAGGAGCGGGCAAATAACATTAAAATAAACATATGGAGGCAATCAAATCAACCTTAACTCCTCCAACCCCACCCATCCATGATAGAAATTTCATTAAACATGTCACAAACATAGCATCTACAGGCGTAAACAACATATTTAATCAAAGGGGTCTCTTTCTTATCTGAAAATGGTTAAGTAGCATCACTCCTATACACCATAAGCTATTATACAATACATTTTAACATATATACATGGGATATTCATTTACAGGAAAAACATGAATAGAGTCATACATCATCATTAATTGAATACATGCACATACCAGGATATTAATAACATAAATACAATGGATGTAATAGAAACAAAATCCATACATAAACTAGTACATTTTCACACCGAATACCACAAAAATGAGCTCTTAATTATTGAATGTAAAAAAGAAACGAAGATGGGACTTCCACGTTCCACTCGACCATAGATTAGTTGAGCCAAATCTACTTCATAACATCACCCCCATGCCATATTCCAAGCATGAATGTGGGACTCATAACCAACCAAAAAATAACCAAACAAGCATGAATGCTATTGGAGTTCTCCATATACACCTTGAGGAATTTGAGTGCCTCCTAGTCTCTCAAGATTTACTGTAACCCACAGTCTGATCTAGGGATCACTAGGCCCTACAACAAGGCCATCTCTCTAGGATTTACCATACATCCCATCCCAAGACTACTAGGTGCAATGGAGAGAAATTAACCTCTTGGCTTTACCTTATATCATGCCATTCACCAACAAGGATTCCTAGGCCCACCGAGGCATGCAATATGGCTTTGCCGCAACCCACAATCTAGTTCAGGGGTTACTAGGCTAGTGGCTTTATCGAGATACACAGTCTGGTTTAGGGACCACTAGGCCATGTGTTTGTCATTTTGGAGATCCACCCCACTTAGCTTCAAATCCAATCCGACCATCCATCTCAATCGAAGTATGAGAACCCATCTCATCAAAATTATACGTAAATGGTAAGGCTAGACTGAAAACAATTTTTGTTGGGATGGGGTCCCCTCAAGTCAAGTTTTTTTGGGTATAATTTTGGTTTGATTTTTTCAAATACGTGCTACGTGTAGAAGTCAAGGGGCTTTGGGGTGGGTAAAAGCTCCTTTATAATTGTAATGGGAAAAAATGGAAACCATGAATCTTAAACCATGGTTTGAGGCCATGGTATGTGCGCATCCAAAGTCATATAAATAGGTAAGAAGTTGGGTTGAGTAAGACAAGTTAATTTAATCATGTTATGTTTATGTTTGATGTTTTAATCAAATTTTCGGGTTAGTTTGTGTTTAGAATGGGTAGAAAGGCTACTACTGGCCGTGTGCGCGGAGACATAGTCCTGAGCTTTGTGCAAGGACTCTATTGTTGCGTGTGCATACAAAAAGAATTTTATTGGATTGAAGACTTATTAATAAAGGATAATTTTTGGCGAACTCTATTGCAATTTCCATTTTTATGCATAAATGTGTTAATTAACTATTGATTATTGTATGTTAAAGATCTGTTTTTGTTTAATTGCATATTTATCTAAGTTAAGTATATGTGAAAGATTTTCGTGTTTGTGCAAGGATTGCATCTAGGTTAAGGGTTTTATTGAAGAGATATCTATGTGATTGTGCAAGTATTGTTTCTGATCTGATAAGATATATCTGACTGAAGTATAATACTTTGTTTTATGCATATCTGTTAAGGATTGTTATTTGCGTTTAGATCTAGTTTCTGTGAAGTCTCTCATAGGCCAATAAGCCTTAGATCTAATAAGTAATATTAAAGACCATATAAAATGCTCCCTCAGGGTTTGGAAACCTGGTTCCAATACCCCCCATACTACTTCGGGAGATACTTTTGTTTATGCAAACATATCACTACCGAAAGGGCTAGTAGTCGGAGGGTTTTGTTGGTTGCACAGAACACTCTAGACTTGGGTCGGGACCCATCAAGAGAAAAAATTGTTCCTTTTCCAGGACTGGGATTTTTTTGAGGGAGATTTTATGTTGTGGCATCTGATGAATAATAAATTGCAAGATTATCTTGATAAGAAAGTGCACGAATTTGCAATCCAAGAAAACTGAAACCCTAAGTTGTCTGTTGAGGATTGGGAGAAAAGGCATATCTATACAGAGGTCCATGAAATTTTATTTTCTTCCTTTGCAGCTGAGTTACAAGAGTGGTTACCTCAGCTTCCTGAGTTTCATACCCGCGAAAGGATGACGCGATTAGTAGGTTGACCCTTGAGCTGGTTCAGCGGTTGGAGAAATCTAACAATAAAATTACCCGTGCATTATATTATTGGATTGATAGCGTTCTGAGTGGGTTTGTGACTCAATTTTCTATTGATACTTTTGTGTAGTATTCTGAAGTTGAAAGGAGAGTTTTAAAAGTCCTAGAGGTAAGTTTTTGTGCTCATTGAAACTGTGGATTAAAATGATTTTATGTGAAAAGGGTACTTTGTGCAGCCACATTGAGTAAATTTCCTAAAGATGTAATATTCCCAAATTTTCACATGATATTTGGAATATTAGAGTTCTTAATAAAATTAATTAATTAAGTAAATGAAAGGGTGGAGGGACCCATAATCCTCAAAGATGAATATAATCCACTTTTGATGTGTGTATGTAGATATTTCAGATCTAGATCTACATAATGGAGTAGTGGAGCAACTACTTAATGTGAAAGGAGTGGAGATCATGGAGGTTGACATAGTCAACTAAGATCATGGAAAGAATAAAATGTAAGATCATAGGGCATTCATGATGAGATGATGGAGGATTAGTTCATTTAATGCACACATGATGGAGAGGGTGATCATTGCATTCACACATGATGGAGATCATGGAGAAACATCCCAATCAACATGGAGATATATTTCCACATGTATAGCGCAGTTATGAGGTGGGCCAAGGCATGAGAATGTTCAAAAACTATATAGTGAAGATGAAGGAAAAATATAAGGAGGTTGAAGATTATTATTGATCTATGATCTATTTATATCTGGAATTGTCATGTGACATTCCATGATTTCTTCGGATGTTTAGCTAAGATTGCAAGTGCTATTTAGCACTGGGTGTTGCTGGTCAGGAATCCCACCTCTTTCATTGAGTAACTCTTGAAAGAGTATTTTAATTCATTCATCTTCAGGCATTGGTGCCATATTGTTCCTACTTACGTAAAACCATCGTAAGTACCAGTACTTCAGATCCAGCGAGAAGGAAGTTTCTAGAATTTCACTTAATAATCTAAGGAGGAACATTCTTCACATTTTATACATTATTTCCATCATTTCACTTATATTGAATATCTTAGCAAGCAAAACCAGAGAGCCTTTCTTCCTTATGCTACTTTTCATGGAGTAATGCAGAACCTGCAGCACCAACTGGGAGGATAGAGGAGCTAGATATTTAGCTTCTAGCTTGAGGATCTAGTGAAGGGATCAACCCTTCAAGCTTAGATCTAATATTGTGACATATTTCAGCCATCTATTTGTTATATCTAGCTTCAAATCCGCATAACCTAGCAGTCAAAGGATCAAACTCTAGGAGGGTGATTTTCCAAAGTTGAAGATCTGGAAAATCCTTTTTGGGTTATCTTGGGTATCCATAATAGAGCCCAGATCTTGAATCTTAGCATCATCAGAGCTCCAGATTTCCGTATATCTACATTTTCCTTTTCACCCTGCAGTCATATATTCATTATCTACTAAAGGGACAACACAGTATTTTCTTCCACTAGCTCTCCAGTTACATAGTGCTAGTTGTAGCGTGTTTGCAGGGTGATTCTAGGCCATGTCTTTGGTTATATCTACTCATCTTTTGTACATTGTGTAACTGAATCTTCTCCTATATAATAAAATGGCTCAATTATTCTGTCTATATCTACATTTATCATAAACTTACATGTACATTTTATGTGTTACAAATATTATGTTTCTGTATCAATGCATTATTCCATTTTGGGATATTACAGTGGTATCATAGCATGATCTTTGGCTAGGCTTGTGGACATTTTGACAACATAAGAAAAGCGGATGGTAGAGATCTACTATGGAGGGATTAATTTTTGCCTCATCTTCCTTTAGATCTATGGAGGATCTCTCTAAGGAGATCAAGGAAGCAAGAAGATAAGGGAAAAGAGAAACCTTAAGAAGGTTTCAAGATGAAGAAGGTCCCAACACTTCTTTTCAGCAACAAAGAAGAGCGGAGAAGGAAGGAGCTTCACATTATTCCACTAGATCCACTTTCTTTGAGAAAGAGGACTGGTATTAATATGATGAAGGCTTGGGGCATGAGACCCTAAGTGAATATTTTTATGAATACAAGTCACAGCCTAGAGAATTGAAGAAGAATCTCTATCTCCAACAGTTTCTGCAACTCAAAGAAGAGAGGATATCCAGAAGCAGCAATAGAAGAAAGAGGCATAGATTCTTCTTACCTAGATTTGATGGATCTTCCACAAGCACCTTAATGGATTGGAGGGAAGAATCATTTACATTATTTCTGAAATATCCTATATCAGAAAGAGAGGTTGTGGAGTTTGCAATGCTGCACCTAGATGGTGAAGCAAGAAAATGGTGGTTCAGTCACTTGTCACACATGAAAGTGTCTACTTATGCAGATTTTATGCAAAGACTGAAGAAAATCTATGATAGGGAGAAACCAGAGACATCTCACATGGTGAAATATCCCATAATCAAGGATATAGTGCATGAATATTCAATAGAGGATGATCTCATTATCACTCAAGAGGAGGAGCCTCTACCACCACTAGTTGCAGATGTGCCTACATCAAGAAGAGGATCACTTACATCTTTACAATATGGTCTTGAGTTATTGAGAGCCCCATGCATGATTGATGAGATGCATGAGGAGGAAGAGACAGATACGAGTGCTAGTACACTTGTAGAAGTGCAGCCATCATTCTTACCAGCAGTTGGAGAGACCTTTGCACTGGAAGAGGAAACTTTTGTAACCTTGCAAAATGTTTCTAAATCTTAGTTGATCCAAGGTATGCATCCATTTTCATCACATATTGTTTCATTACCTCTTATTGAAACTTATGGGGACATGCCATCAGGGCTATTGCATGACCAAGGGTTAGAACATCATGCTGATTTGGAGTAGCATTATATCACTACATAGAGGACCCTTGATCTAATCAAGGAAGAGATGAAGAACCATGCTAGTTTATCATCGATGGAATACATTCAACCCTTTGAGTTGAAGTGTAGAATTTCTAAAGATGGGATAATTATGGTCCTATGTACAATGGCTAGCTATGAGTTCAACATTGTGCCTTTCTTTGAGACAACATATGTATCACCTTGAAGATCCACAACGTTGTTAATGAGCAGAAGTAAAAATAAGAGGAACCATTCCTTATGGGAGCAATCATATGGTAGCTTCACTCATGAAGCAATGGAGGAAAAGATGATAGATTGTAGACATCATGAAATGAGGAATATTTTCTCCTTTCTAGATGACACTTTCTCAATGAGCATCTCACAACTCAAAGAGAAACTTCTACCTGTAGGAGATCCAGAACCTTATTGGTTTTGGAGGGAAATTGATGAGAAGAAGATCTCATGGAGAGATCTCATTGGGGGTGCACTTCAACATATCATGGAGTGCAAAGTTCTTCATCAGTTTGAGGTGGATGGTATTCTACAATGGGAGGATACCATGTTTTTACAGAATGAGATCCGTCATCCTCATTGGGATGAATGGTTGATGATATGGAGCAAGGGTTTTCCAAACCACTTGCAGATCTATGATACAGGGCAACAAGAAGCATGGTTGCGCTGGTTTCTCTTGGGTGAGTATGGTTACTCCCCAGTGGGTCATATTTTTCTGATTCATGCCTTGCACATCACTGGAAGAATGCAGAAGAAGAAGGCATGATTTATTTGGTTGTTGATGAGAGAGTTTGGACATCACATGATATATCTTATGTCCATGTATTTACTCTTGTTTGGGATATGTATCATGTATTTACAGTATTCTTGTTTGGGATGTATCTCATGTTCATGTATGTACTTGGGTTTGGGATAAATTATGACTATCAGATGATGGGGCATACGGAAGCTTGTTTGTATTACGTTGATGAGACATTTCACATGTCCACTACTATATTTTTTCTCCATGAATTGCACCATGATGATGTAAGGTGGCAGTAATAATCCTTGTTTCTATGGTTACTATTGGGAGAGTATGGACTGGATTCTTCTCATACATGGCATGACATTGTTGGAGGATGGAAAAAAGAGGCCTTATAGTGTTGGATTATGTTGGTGGATTATGGTCATTGTACATGGTATAATGATTATGTGATGGGGTAGTAAGATTCCTTTTTAAGGTGGCTTCTCTTGAGAGACTATGGCCACTACTTTTGGTACAATGATGATGTGATATGGCAACAAGAGGCATTGTTGCGGTGGCTTCTATTGAGAGAGTATGGCTCTCATATTCTCATTGATTTTGATTTGGCATGGCAACAAGAAGCATTGTTGCGGTGGCTTCTCTTGAGAGTGTATGTCTCTCTTACTTTTTTTCATGATGATTTAGCATGGCAGCAGAAGGATTTGCTACGTTGGTTGTTATTGAGAAAATATGGTTTAACATTTTTCATGTTCATCCATATGTCTCTACTCGTTTTTCACTATGTTGATGTGATGTTTGATTCCTACATGGCCAATAGGGCTAATTATGTGAGCATTGATAAATGAAATCCACTCTATGTATCATGGGTTGGTGATATAGTTCATGAGACGAGACTTTCTACTTTGGGAATGAACCACTTCATATTATGTATCAAAGGGATAATTGGTCATCATATGGTTGCCACTTGGAGATTCATTGATGAGGATGGGTATCTAACTTTTCAGTTGGAGGCCATTCTAGATATTCTAGAGAGGCAGCTTTGGAGGTGGACATGCATAACACATTGTGACAGATGGGAGGGCCTCCCACATGAGGATTCCATTTGGAGGGATGAGGTTTGATATAGCATCCACTTTTGTAGTTGCTTGAGGTCAAGCAACATTTTTCTGAGGAGGACTGTAATATTCCCAAATTTTCACATGATATTTGGAATATTAGAGTTCTTAATAAACTTAATTAACTAAGTAAATAAAAGGGTGGAGGGACCCATAATCCTCAAAGATGAATAAAATCCACTGTTGATGTGTGTATGTGGATATTTCAGATCTAGATCCACATAATGGAGTAGTGGAGAAACTACTTAATGTGAAAGGAGTGGAGATCATGTCTCATTAATGAGATAGATCATGGAGGTTGACATAGTAAATTAAGATCATGGAAAGAATCAAATGTAAGATTATAGGGAATTCATGATGAGATGATGGAGGAGTAGTGCATTTAATTCACACATGATGGAGAGGGTGATCATTGCATTCACACATGATGGAGATCATGGAGAGATACCACAATCAACATGGAGACCTATGTCCACATGTACAACGTAGTTATGAGGTGGACCAAGGCATGAGAAGGTTCACAAACTATATAATGAAGATGAAGGAAACATATAAGGAGGTTGAAGATTATTATTGATGTATGATCTGTTTAGATTTGGAATTGTCATGTGACATTCCATGCTTTCTTTGGCTGTTTAGCTAAGATTGCAAGTGCTGTTTAGCACTTAGTTTTCCTGGTCGAGAATCCCACCTCTTTCATTGAGTAGCTCTTAAAATATTATTGTAATTCATTCATCATCAGGAATTGGTGCCATATTGTTCCTACTTTCTGCAAAACAACCATATTCATAAATTGCACATTTCTGAAGATCAGTTTGAGAGGAGGAGGTTGTCCTTCAATATTTCAGTTGAGGAACTAGTGACGGATTCATCCTATCACCTTGAGCTTCAAGATCAGCCTTCTAGTGCTTCAGATCTAAATCAGGCATCAGGCCATCCATTATTTATCTCCCATCAATAACATCCCCATCAGGAATTGTGTAGTCTAGTCTTGTATATCCAAGGGAGAAGGGAAGTTGCTAGCATTTCAGCTAGTAATCCAGTGGAGGACCATTCCCTCACATTATATACATTAATTATTTCATTTTTAAGATAAATTTCATATCTTAGCATCAGGCTAGAAAGCTTCCTTCCTTTACATCGCAGTTTTCATGAGCAGTTGTGTAGCAGTAGCTGTAACTTTATTTGGAGGATTGAGGAGCTAAATCTTGAGCTTCTAGCTTGAGGATCTAGTGAAGGGATCAACCCTTCAATATTAGATTTGATCTTGTGACATATTTCGGCCATCTATTTGTCAGATCTAGCTTCAGATCTGCATAACCCAATAGTTAGAGGATCAAACTCTAGGAGAGTGATTTCCAAAGTCGTAGATCTGGAAAATCCTTTCTGGGTTATCTTGGGTATCCATCATAGAGCTCAGATATTGAAGCTCGGCATCACCAAAGCTCCAGATTTCTATAGATATACATTTTAATTTTTATCCTACACTCATAAATTCATTATCCGTTGAAGCGAAAACACAATATTTTCTTCCAACAGCTCTCCCGTTACGTAGTGCTAGTTGTAGCATGTTTGCAGGGTGATTATAGGCCATCTCTTTGGCTAGATATACTCATATTTTTTACATTGTGTAACTGAATGTTATCCTATATAATAAAATGGCTTGGCTATTCTGTCTATATCTGTGTTGATCATAAACTTACATGTACATTTTCTATGTTACAAATATTATGTTTGAATTAGATTTTTGCTCATTTAGCTGCGGAATCTTGTCACTTTCCGCAGCTGCTGCAACTTTCTGCAGCCATTTTGTTAAAATCTATATTGCAGGTGTCTTCAGGAAAATCGAGCCACATGGGCAAGTTAGAAATGACATGGACATGGATCGTGTCCTATTGGCTCAGTCGAATTCACCTAAGAAGGCTGTGGTCAAAGGTGGCCAAGTGGTGGTCAATCGAAGAGTCCCACGGTGACAGAACTCTGTTTCTCATCATGTGAAGATTTGCGTGGCCGTTTCTAAATCACGGGAGACATATCAACACCTGTAAACGGCTCCATAAGCCAAATCCAACAGCCACTCTCCATAGATTTAATCCTCACAGGCGGCCATAATGCTAGATCTCTGGACGTGATGGTTCACGTGTCTTCTATCAGCGTAGACTTTAGGGAATTAGTTATATCACCCTCTGTTATAAATAATGTGTTCTCATACGCATAATAGTTAGCTCTGTAATGTAATTGCGTCGCCATTGTGCTGTGACATTATTTCTCTGTTATGACCGCATTTTAATATATGAGAAGACTCTGTTCATAAGCGTAATTCGTATTTCAAAGCTGTTGCCCGAGGTTTGTGCAGAGGGCCCCTGCACACGTTGAGGTTTTGTGTATTACTGTATAGTTTCATGCTTCATTTATTTATGTTCATTGTGCCATAGTCATTCACGTGTATATAGATTACATCTTTCATGGTATTTACATTTCATCTTTGTCCATAATCTTTCATGCTTTACATTTTACTTATGTCCATAATCTTTTATGTTTTATGTTGTTGTTAACTGATCAGTGTTTTTGTTCCAGATTACAATAGGCAGCCCGGGCATTTGCACATCTTTTTATAATGACTAATGACATGGAATCAATATTTTCCTTCTGCTAATTTACTTTTCTTAGTTTTTTTTGTTTAATTCCAGCACTGTTTTGTTTATTTCAGTCTTGCACATTTGCTTTAGTAGTTAGATTAGATATTAAATTGCTCATGTCATTTTCAGTTACCTCCGAAAGCCATAGCGAGACTAATGGTGAGGGATTGAAGTATGAGTGTGTAGTTTGATATTAGTTTACTTTTCTGCAAGATTAGATATTAAATTGCTCATGTTATTTTCAGTTACCTCCGAAAGCCATAGTGAGACTAATGGTGAGGGATTGAAGTATGAGTGTGTAGTTTGATATTAGTTTACTTTTCTGCAAGATTAGATATTAAATTGCTCATGTCATTTTCAGTTACCTCCGAAAGCCATAGCGAGACTAATGGTGAGGGATTGAAGTATGAGTGTGTAATTTGATATTAGTTTATTATTCTGCAAATTAGATATCAGATTACTCAAGTTGTTTATGATTACCTCCGAAAGCCATAGCGAGACTAATGGTGAGGGGTCAGAATATGAGTTGATGTAATTTGATTTTAGTTTTACTTTACTTGCAAACTTTTCTTTGAGTACAGTTTCTTTTGTGTTTAGACAGTAGCAAGGGTAATGGTTTTCATGATCAATAGTTCACTGTTTGTTTAACTAGAATAGTGGCACATTTTTCATTTCCTTTTAGGAACTAATTTTGTCATTGTATGTTTCAAAATCCTTTTTAAGTTTGAAGTTTGGTAAATCATTATAAAGGACATCATTGCCTTGAAAAATCATAACCATACTTGTCTTTTAGAATTTCCATCTCACATTAGGAAACCGACCAAGATAAAAAAAAAAAAAAAACCAAAAACGACAAAAGGTAAGAGATAGGTTATCTTGCACATATAGTGCGCCACACTTCGTCAGCTTACAAATCCTGGATTGACAAATTAATGTAGAAATTTAGGACACACTAAATTGACCAAACATTTTGGCGCCGTTGCCGGGGAAGTGTAACTAGGTAGCCAATTTCTTTAAAAAAAAACAATAAAAAGAAGGGAAAACTTGATAACTTCTTGAAGTATGCTCTCCTCTTGCACCTAGTGTGATCTGGAGGATCAGAAAAGAGAGTTATTGGTTCAGTAGTTTCTTAAGTATGCTCTCTTCTTGCACCTAGTGTGACCTGGAAGATCAGAAAGAGAATTATTAGCCCAAATTAAAATAAAAAATAAAAAATGACATGCATAGAGCAAGAGATTCTAGGGGAAGGTTTATATCTAGAGCCAAGAGTTCGATTTTCACAACTCCATCTTCTTCAAGGCATAGAAAAGATTCACCACCATCTACCCCTAGCCTTAAGATTCTTGGAATTCAAGGAGCAGCTGAATTAGAGGATTCTCCTATACCACCTACTAAATCTCATTTAGAAAAGGATCCTTTCTTTACTTCTACAGGAGAGTATATTGTAATCAAAGAAGTAGAATCACCCGAAGAAGAAAAGGAAGAGACTCCCTCTCATCCTCCCTTGATAGAAGAACCAGAGGACTTTGAGGACTCTAAAGAAACTATCATGGCAGAGGAAATAATAGATGGATTTGGAGGTAGAGGTAGAGGTAGAGGAGGAGGAAACAATGGAGATAACAATGGTGAAGGTAATAATGGAAGAAATAGGGAAGGAGAAAACTTGTTTGGATTCCCTATAGTTGATGAGGAAACTCATACAACAATGAAAAATATCTCACCATCCGTCCTCCCCAAATTTTATGGATTGCGAAGTGAGGATCCTGAAACATTTCTGTTTGAATTTGAAGTCGTGTGCCAAACCTATGACTATATGGAAGACTCTCAAAAACTCAAACTGTTTCCTTCAACATTGAAGGGAGCCGCTTTGAAATGGTTCATGGGATTAGCCACCCAATCTATTAGGACTTGGAATGATATGAAACAAAATTTTTTGGATAGATACTTGGACTATTGTATGCCCACCAATCACAAGGATGAGGTATTCAAAATGATACAAAAAGAAGATGAAAATTTGGAAGATTTACTTGAAAGATTTCAATACAACTTAAAAAGAGCAAAGATGAGCAACTTAGATGATGAAAATTTGAAAGCCCTCATATTAAAATCCATTAGAGATGAATGGATAGATATTTTAAACATGATGGGGAAAGGAGACATTTCTCAACTTCCACTTCGTGACATAACAAAACTATGTGTCCATCTCTCAAGAGGAAAATCTAAAACAGGAAAAGGGCCTAGGGATCCTTCTCTTATCAGGGCTAACAAATCTGCAGCTGGATCAGTAAGTAGGGCAGAGATTGGCAATATGCTTGATGAATTCAAAACTTATATCTTAGGGAGCCTTAGTGAACAACTAGACACCCTTAAGATTCAAAACAAGCAGAAAGCAGAAACAGATGCTCTAGCCATCTTTTGTCCGAAATTTAGGAAGAAACATGCTTTAAGGGAATGTCCCTTGGATGCAAAAGTTGTAGAAACATGTATGATTTGCTCAGAGAATTATGAGACCAAGGATTGTCCTTCAATTCCTGGACTCAAAGCTGTCTTTCAAGAAGACCCAAATTCAGTAGAATCTCTCTGTTTTGTTGCAAGAAGACCTTGGCAGGGACAAAAAAATCAAGGGTTTAACAACCCTATGAATCTTCAAACCCCACCAAATTGGAATCCTTGGCAACAACCTTGGCCCCAACATCAAAATCCATATCAACCATGGGTACAAGGGATACAAAATCCTTATGGGATATTTTCTCAATTTTATCAATATCCTCCATCTTTTCAAAATCAACAAGCTCCACAACTTCCAAACCCAAATCCACAACTTTCATTGCCATTTCCACAACAACAACCTTCTCAACAAAATCCAAATCCTCAACTCATGCTTCCATACCAACAAAAGACAAATCAACTTCCAGCTCAGCCATTGCCAAATCCTAACAACAAAAATCCTCAGAATACTTACATGATAGAAGGACAACAATTTCCTACCTATATGATTGTTCCTCTCAATGATGTACAACTCAGGTCTGGTAGAGTTTTAGAAAAACCTTCTATAGATGTCCAAGAGCAAGATACTTCTGAGGAGGACTCTCTTAAAGCCAATAAGGGTTCTGAGGAAGCATCTCTTCAAAACTCAAACATTCAAAAAGAGAAAGAAAAGTTAACACCCACAACTCCTATAGTTGAGCAACCCGCATCTTCATCTACACCTCCTTTTCCTGAAAGACTACAAATTGATAAGGGGGTGGAAAAACAAATCTTGTTTCCTAACTATGATTTTCTAGATGAATTAAAGAATGTTTGTATCAAGATTCCCTTGCTACAAGCCATTCAAGAGATTCCTATTCTAGCAAAAACAATAAAGGAGTTGAGTCTCAAAAGACCAGGAAGGAAACTAAAAGATACAAGAAGAATCCACATGGTAGGAAAAATTGCAGATATCATGATGGGAAAATCAACATTATGAGTAGATAGACTATGGACCAGCTAAAACTTCCTAACCTTCTTTTTACACCTACTTTACTGCAACTTGCAGATTGATCAATTATTAAAGCAGATGGTGTATTAGAAGATATTTCAGTCTCCTTAGATTCTTGGGAATATCCAGTAGATTTTATGATTTTGACTCCCAAGAGTAATCTAGGAGGGCACCCACTTATCTTAGGAAGACTTTGGCTAGCCACAGCTGATGCTTTTATTAGTTGTAGATCTGGGGATATGTACATTTCTAATGGTAATTCGACAAAGAAATTCAATTTGTATCCTCCAGCAAAAGCAATCACATAAGTAGGAGACAATGAATGGGTTGATGATGAGGACACTATACAACCCGTCTTTACCATTTCTGAAATCAGTGAGGATAGTCAAATTCTGAACACATTAGAAAATTTTGAGATATCTTCAGAATATGACCCCACACAATTTCAATTGGAATCTGACATAGAATATTTATCATCAAGAAAAATGTCTCTTTACTCTATGGAAGAGTTTGGTAGTTCTACCATTGAGATTTTTCCAGGAAAAACATTGAATATCAACAAACATTTGGAAAATTCACAACAAGAAGAACTAACCAAAATCTTACAAAAACATTCTACTGCATTTGCATGGGAGTATACTGACATGAAAGGTATTGATCCTAAGACTTGCATCCATCATATCTATATTGAGGAAAACAGTAGACCAATCAGACAACCTCAAAGAAGCATGAATCCAAATCTTAGGGAGATAGTGAAAGAAGAGCTCCAAAAATTACTCAATGTAAACTTCATTTATCCAATTTCAGATAGCCGATGGGTTTCTCCTTTGGTTATAGTACCTAAAAATAATGGTAAATTGAGGGTATGCATTGATTACAGGGAATTGAACAAAGCAACTTTGAAGGATCACTTTCCTTTTCCTTTTATCGATCAGGTATTAGATACTTTAGCAGGTAAAAAGTACTTTTCATTCTTGGATGGTTTTAGTGGCTATAATCAAATTCAGGTAGCACCTGAAGATCAAGATAAGACCACATTCACCTGTCCATGGGGAAATTTTGCCTATCAAGTACTTCCTTTTGGGTTATGTAATGCACCCGCAACATTCCAAAGAGCAGTACTAGGAATTTTTTTTGATCTAATCCATGATTGTGTAGAGGTTTATATGGATGATTTTACAGTTTATGGTAATTCATTTGAAGAGGCATTAGAAAATTTGGAAAAATTCCTTATAAGATGTAAAGAAACAAATCTTTCATTAAGCCATGAAAAATGCTTTATGATGTTTACTGAAGGTATTGTTTTGGGGCATCATATTTTAGGAGATGGGATTAAGGTTGATAGATCAAAAGTTGAAGTCATCTCCAAGTTGCCTATTCCAAATTTTCAAAGATATGTTAGAAGTTTTCTAGGATTTACTGGTTACTATAGAAGATTTATAGAAAACTTCACTAAAATAGCATCTCCACTCTTCAAATTGCTTACAAAAGACTGTGAATTCAAATGGGATCCTGATTGTCAATCAACCTTTGAAACTTTGAAAACAAGAATATCTGAAGCACCTATCTTGAGAGGACCAAATTGGAAACTCCCTTTCCATATTTCTACAGATGCTTCAGATACAGCTCTAGGAGCTGTGTTGGGTCAAAAGGATTTAGTCCGTTATGCCATTTACTATACCAGTAAAAATTTGACTCCCACAGAGTTGAACTATACTGTGACTGAAAAAGAGTTTTTAGCTGTTGTTCATGCAATCAATAAGTTCAGACATTATATAACAGGCTATGAAACTTTTATTCATACTGATCATTATGCAATTAGATATCTAATGAACAAACCTATTACTAATGGCAGAGTGACAAGATGGCTCTTACTTTTGTAGGAATTCAATATTACTGTGTTGGATAGACCAGGAAAACAAAATATAGTAGCTGATTTCTTGTCTAGGATTCAGAATTTTAAAGAAGATTCTCATGTAGAGGATAAGTTTACTGATGAATACTTGTTTGCAGTAACTATTAAGACTCCTTGGTATGCAGATATTGCTAACTATTTGGTTACAGGGAAACTTCCTCCACATTTATTTCCAAGTGAAAAAAGAAAAATTATTCAGGAGAGTTCAAAATATTCATGGATTTCTAACGAATTGTTTAAAACAGGGCCAGATCTTGTGATCAGAAGATGTGTCAGGGAAGATGAAATGCCTAATATCCTCAAGGCATGTCATGATGAACCATGCGGCAGACACTTTGCTGACAAAAGGACAACCTATAAAATCCTCTCTTTAGGATATTATTGGCCTTCCCTCTTCAAAGATGCAAAACAATATGTCAAAAGGTGTGACAGCTGCCAAAGAGTAGGGAAACCTACCCTTTCAAATGAAATGCCATTGCAACCATAGGTACTCATCGAACCCTTTGAGAAATGGGCTTTAGATTTCATAGGACCTATTAATCCACCATCTAAGCAAAAGAAGTATATATTGGTTTGTACTGATTATGTTACTAAATGGGTAGAAGCTAAAGCATTAGTGTCTACTACTGAAAATTCAGTTGTTAATTTTCTTTATGAGGATATTTTTACTCGCTTTGGTGTTCCAAGAGAAATTGTGACAGATCAGGGAAGCCAATTCACATCCAACTTGGTGGAGAAGCTGATGGAAGAATAAAAAATCAAGCACAGAAAATCTTCTCCTTACCATCCGCAAGCAAATGGTCAAGTGGAGTCTACAAACAAAGTTCTTGAAAATATCATCACCAAAACTGTTCATCTTCACAAAAGAGATTGGGCGGAAAGGCTTCCTGAAGCCTTGTGGGTCTATAGAACTACATGCAGAAATACAACAGGACATTCTCCCTATGAACTTGTTTATGGGAAAGAAGTCTTGCTCCCCATTGAGTTCCAAGTCAAAGCCTTCAAGATAGCAGTTCAGTTGGGGATGGATCTATCAGAAGCCCAAAAACATAGAATGGAGCAGTTGAATGAGCTAGATGAGATCAGACAAGAGGCAATTCTAAGAACTGATCTAGTTCAATATCAAAGCGCTAAATGGCATGACAAATATATAAAAGAGAAGAAGTTTCAAGAAGGAGATTGGGCATTGCTATTTGACTCTAAGTTTAAAGATTTTAAAGGAAAATTTCAGACTCATTGGCTTGGGCCATATGAGATTGACAAGATCTTTAGCAATGGAGCGGTAAGAATCAAGACCATTGATGTATTTCAAACTCCTCTTATTGTGAATGGCCACAGATTAATGATCTATCATAAGCCACTCTCAAAAGAGGAATTTGTCAAAATGTTTCAAGATAATTTTGCAATAAGGCTAGTGAAGAAGAATCCGTCTTCTCCACCAGCCTGGCCTTTATTATTTTCAGTTTCAAGTAAAAAAAATAAAAAAAATAAAAAAATAAAAATAAAAATAACAAGTGTATAAGCCTGAAAACCAATCACTGATTGGCAGTTTTATACAGAAAATGTAGGGTGAAAATCAGGAGCACCTGACACCCTATATTTTCCAAAAAAATATTTTCTCTCTCTCTCTTATTTCACAAGTTTTATGACAACCCACTCCATTTCATTCCACTTCATTTCACTTTACTCCATTTCATCTATTTCATTTCATTTCATCAATAAAATTTTCTTTCATGACCATTTTCATTCAGACAGTTATCATCTATCCATCTCCATTCACCCAAATAATTGTTGTGTCAGTTTCCGCAACTGACACCAGTTTCCGCAGCCGGAAGCAGATTCTGTAGCTACCACTCTGTTTTTCAAAAAAATGTACAGTCAGATGTTATTTCCACAATCATGAAATCAAATGCAGGTATGAAGACATGAGGCATTCAAGATATCAATGAGGAGCAACTAATTGAAGACCAATGAAAAATGGCAAGAATTCCAAGGTATGAGTAAAAATTTATTTCAAATGGCATTTAAGCACATTTTTACATAGTTATAAACCATAGCTCCATTATATGCAATGATTGTGTTGACAAACTCCGTAACCATCCCACGATCTCTATATGATCCTCCCACAATCCTTGCATTCATTTTCAAATGGTCCCATAATCAAACCTCCGATCTTCACTCATACTCTGATACTCCACCTGTGATGATGAAACGTGGTTGATTTGACTACGGCTTCTCTCAGCCGCATAAAATCCCTAGCCGTTTCATAAACGTGCTTACATTTACTCCTGCAGCCACCCAATTTTAAATACTGCCAGATGCGTTATACTCCTTCTACTGTTCTATTGATCTCACAGCCGCATTTCCACCGTGCTCACGTAACCTTTCTCTGTTCCACTTCACCCCATTTCATTCTCTGTTACGCTACATTCCATTTTTTGATATCTGCCTACAGTCACTGGTCTCCTCCATAAATCATGCTCATTTCCGCTCACTCAGCCGTCTTACCTCTGTTTAACCCTCCTCACGCAGACAAGTTTTAAAGAGCAGAAAGAAGGATGGGTCAGTTGTTGAGAACAGAACCATAAGGACCTAAATTCATGGAAGGATACCCACAAGTCAGGAATATATTGAAAAAGGCAAAGTGGCTTCGGTTTATCCAAAAATTTAGAGGCTACCATAAAGAGGTGACAAAAGCTTTTGCAAGGTCTTTCAATAGCCTGGAGGTAGAAATTGGGGACCTCAAATTTACGGTGAACGAGGCATCCATAGCGTCTGCTACAGAACTTCCTCAAGAAGGTGAACGCTGGTTCAAGAAAAAGAGTATTAGTGATGAAGCCTGGAGAGTGATCTTACGTAACCCAGGTATGGATCTAACTATTTTTAAAAGGGGAATTCCTGTTCATGCTTTGAAAGAGGAGTGGGCTACTTTACTACTAGTTATTCAAAAATTTATCACCTGTGAGGGCCGTTTTGGGTCAATGTATATGTATCATACCCGATTGCTGATGAATTTTCTAGACAACCAGACCCTCAATCTGCCATAATTTTTATTAAATAGTTTGAAGAAGATGTCCGTGACCATCCAGAAGCATCTAGGGGACGTAGAACCACATTTATATCACCATGGTCTTGTGAAAATTTTGATTGAAAAACAGTTAAAAGAGAAAAAGGACACATGGGAACAATTTTTGATTAGAAATTTCTTTGAAGAACCCCAAGAAATTCCTGAAGGCAGTACATCAAGAAGGAGTAGGAGAAAGAGAACAAATGATGAAACTCAAAGAACTCCTACTACTACAGTTGAAAGAACTAGCAGAGAAGAGAGACTGTCAAAAAGAAGGAAGGAAGAAACCAAGAGTAAAAAGCCAATAAAATCAAAAGAGAGAAAAAGCATTGAGGCTATGCATCAAACTCCTTCTTTAGAAGAAGATCATCAAGTGTTATCTGAGAGACTAGTTCACCTTCAGGAATAGTCATCTATGGCCAAAAAGAGAGGGAAAGGAAAACAAAAGCAAAAAGACAGTAGTCCACAGCGTGTAAGAAGAAGTTCCAGGCTTAAAGGGAAGCTGAGGAAAACACAAACGAAAGAACCTCATTTTATTGATTTAGGAGAAGAAACATCTGAACAAACTCCAGCTGGCCATAGTCCATCTCATTCTCAGTCAGACATTGAACATAGTTCATTTCATTCTCAGTCAGACATTGAACATAGTCCATCTCATTCTCAGCCAGACGTTGACATGAGCCCTTTTCAGCCAGATTTTGAAGACAATTCTCCTCCACGGCATTTTGGGGACAACACAATGAAAACGACACCTGAGATAGACCCAAAGCAGCAAGAAGTGTATGATTATATATAATCTTTAGAAAAAGTAGCCACGGGTCCCAGTACTTCATCCACTCAGCCTCACACAGCACAAGAAGATCTAGTCCAATCATTGAAACAAGAAGTATTTGAGTTGGAGGTTTTAAATAGACACATTAAAAATGAAAATGAGGCATTGAAGGAAAAAAGAAAATTGGACAAGATCATTCATGATAATACCATGCTACATCTAGGACTATGGTAGAAAAAGAACAGGAAATTGAAGAAGAAATGCTAGAAGTTAAGTAGAGCACTGGTTAATATCAAATTCAGATGCTTGACAAAGAAGCCCAGGATGTTAGCAGCACCAAGGAAGAGGAGGAGAGGACTGGATGTACTGGATGAAGTGTCAAGGAATATGAATTGAAGAAGGATTATCAAAATTTTGGTTGCATGAAGACATGCAACACCTTCACAGTGGGGGTATGTTGAGTCTCAAATCTGCATCTTTCTTATACACCTTTCTAGACCTTTTTCATTCACCTGGACCTTCTAAGTCATCAATATCATTTCATATTAATTGTAAAAGAGCATCTAAAATGGTTTTTAACTATGTTTTGTGTCTGCTGTTTGATTTAGATTTTTGCTCATTTAGCTGCGGAATCTTGCCACTTTTCGCAGCTGCTGCAACTTTCCGCAGCCATTTTGTTAAATTCTATATTGCAGGTGTCTTCAGGCAAAAAGAGCCACATGGGCAAGTTAGAAATGACGTGGACATGGATCGTGTCCTATTGGCTCGGTCGAATTCACCTAAGAAAGTTGTGGTCAAAGGTAGCCAAGTGGTGGTCAACCAAAGAGTCCCACGGTGACAGAACTCTGTTTCTCATCGCGTGGAGATTTGCGTGGCCGTTTCTAAATCATGGGAGACATATCAACACCTGTAAATGGCTCCATAAGCCAAATCCAATAGCCACTCTCCATAGATTTAATCCTCACAACGGCCATAATGCTAGATCTCTGGACGTGATGGTTCACGTGTCTTCTATCAGCACAGACTTTAGGAAATTAGTTATATCACCTTCTGTTATAAATAATGCGTTCTCATACGCATAATACTTAGCTCTGTAATGTAATTGCGTTGCCATTTTGCTGTGACATTATTTCTCTTATATGACCATATTTGAATATATGAGAAAACTCTGTTCATAAGCGTAATTCGTATTTGAAAGCTGCTCCCCGAGGTCTGTGCAGAGGGCCCCTGCACACGCTGAGGTTTTGTGTATTACTGTATACTTTCACGCTTCATTTCTTTACATTCATTGTGTCATAATCATTCACGTGTATATACATTACATCTTCCATGGTATTTATGTTTCATCTTTGTTCATAATCTTTCATGCTTTAAATTTTACTTCTGTCCATAATCTTTTATGTTTTATATTGTTGTTAACTGATCAGTGTTTTGTTCCAGATTACAATAGGCAGCCCAGGCATTTGCACAAATTTTTATAATGACTAATGATATGGAATCAATATTGTCTTTCTGCTAATTTACTTTTCTTAGTTTTTGTTTAATTCCAACACTGTTTTGTTTATTTCAGTCTTGCACATTTGCTTTAGTAGTTAGATTAGATATTAAATTGTTCATGTCATTTTCAGTTACCTCCGAAAGCCATAGCGAGACTAATGGTGAGGGATTGAAGTATGAGTGTATAGTTTGATATTAGTTTACTTTTTTGCAAGATAGATGTTAAATTTCTCATGTCATTATTAGTTACCTCCGAAAGCCATAGCGAGACTAATGGTGAGGGATTGAAGTATGAGTGTGTAATTTGATGTTAGTTTATTTTTCTGCAATTTAGATATCAGATTGCTCAAGTTGTTTATGATTACCTCCGAAAGCCATAGCGAGACTAATGGTGAGGGGTTAGAATATGAGTTGATGTAATTTGATTTTAGTTTTACTTTACTTGCAATCTTTTCTTTCAGTACAGTTTCTTTTGTGTTTAGACAGCAGCAAGGGTAATGGTTTTCATGATCAATAGTTCACTGTTTGTTTAACTAGAATAGTGGCACATTTTCATTTCCTTTTAATTTTGTCATTGTATGTTTCAAAATCCTTTTTAAAGTTTGAAGTTTGGTAAATCATTATAAAGGACATCATTGCCTTGAACAATCATAACCATACTTGTCTTTTAGAATCTCCATCTCACATTAGGAAATCAACCAAGATAAAAAGAAGAAAAAAACCAAAAATGACAAAAAGTAAGAGATAGGTTATCTTGCCCATATAGTGCGCCACACTTCGTCAGCTTACGAATCCCGGATTGACAAATTAATGTAGCAATTTAGGACACACTAAATTGACCAAACAATATCCATGGACAGATATGAGGGTGAGTTTATTGATTTTTCTGTTGTTGAAAATGAAGATGCAATTCATGTGAGCTATGATGTATTAAGCAAAGGAAACTCTGGATATTCTCAGACTCATCTACATGAAAACACTGCAGAATTAGACGCTCTTTTGAGTTTTGATGAAGAGGAGAGTAGCACTAGTCACTCACCAAGTGAATATAGTGGAAATAAAAAGGCATGTACAAAATTTAGGGATGATACTAGTGCTGGGATTCCTACCAAGAAAACAGGTATTAATCAACAAGAACATAAAGAAGAGGAGGCAGACTTTGGACCTGCTATTATTGAAGAATCGGTTGGCGAGTCTAGCATAAATGACAAAAAAAAATTGTTTGATAACTCCCTTCTGGTCACTCTAACCCAGGAAGTGGACATCCAAACCAAGAATTTCAAAAATGCCAATGAGAATGAATGCAACAACAAGAATAGCGCACTTAGATGCAGACAGTCACATAAATCTCTTTCAGGGAAATATGCTTCTGCCAAGAAATCCAAAAAAGAGAGAATTAAAGGAATGGTCCAACTTTTGAGAAATATAATCTCTAGTGAAGATTACATGGACACTACTGTTTTCCTTAATAAGAATATTAGATATGTTAAATCTCTCCAGGTAAAAGTGAATAGATTTGAGGCTAATCAGCAGGACAAGGTGAACTAGGTTTGACCCCAGTGTGACTAGGTGTCTCTTGTAGAACTCCCAAGATATAATGAGAAAGTGGATGCTGCCTAAAAAGCACGAAGATGGCTTCGCCAGCTTAAAATAAAAATAGAAATTCTCTTGCATACTTGTCTACATTCAATGATAGTTGTAGCCAGATTTTGATCTGATCCTAGTTTTAAGGTGCTAAATATTGGTGTGTTGTTGTTTGGTTTCATATATATATTGAAATTACAAATTGTAGGGTTTTTAGTCATATAAATCCCTCTTTTTAATGTATATTGCACCCGTCCTTATTGAAGCTCTGGTGGTATTGTATTGAGTGTTTATGGAATATATGATATTTGTCGAAGCATGTATTTCTTTGTCTTCTTTTCTGATGGATCTATCAAAGTCAGATGATGACTACATGTGCTTAATATTGTTTGAAGGAAAATGGTAGGAAATGATGATCAATTTTTCTTCTTGTAAAGACCAAATTGTGATGGTGGAAATCAACTGGCAGATTTTATGGAAAGCATGCTAGAGACTGAGGTTTGGGGAATTTGTTATGTATTACATTGACTTTTATTAAAAACAAAACTAAATCTACAGGCATGCCCTATTCAAGGAAAACGAGCAGCCCAATTTATTGCTCTGTTTCAAATCCTGGGCATTCTAAATTGTAAAATCACTTTTCAAAATCTGGCAAAATTCTGTTTGGCCATACCATTTTGCTTGCTGATGGAGGAAGGGCCTATTTTCTAGATTTTCTTGCATGACGGGTGGTTGTTTGCAGCAAGGGCCTGCTTTCTGGAGTTTCTTGCGTGAGAGGCGGTTCTTTGTTGTAGGAGGTGTATATCTAGTAGGGTTTGAGTCGATTAGAAAAGGTAAGGAGCTATAGTACTGATCTACAAAGGCGTATATCCAGTAGGGTTTGAGTCGATTAGAAAAGGCAAGGAGCTGTAGTACTGATTACATGTAGGGTAGCTATAGTGATTAATGTAAAATTTTGAAAGGCCTGCCATGATTAATCTGAAACCTTTGTAATTCGTTTGAAATTCCTATTAAAACCATAGTTTATGGCGGTAATGCTCCACCATATAAATAGGTATTAAAACCTTTCAAATGCCAACTTAGGTTTGATTTAAAATTGGCATATAATTTTAGTTTAGCTTGTACAATAGTAAGTGTTGGAGAGGTAAATCCCCTCTGCAGACAGAGGCGATCCCTACTAGCCCAGATCGGGTCTAGCAACAACCAAGTCACGCTAAGACGCAAGTTCCTAATTGCAAAAGACCAAGATGTGACAAGAGGCCTACCTTAAGTCCTACGTTGTCGTCATTTGTGGAGAAGATGGTGCTTCCATCCCTTGCTTTGGCAGATCACAATTCTCCCACTCGATGCGATCGAACACCTGCACATACAAGAAGAAACAACAAACAAACAAGTGTAAAACCTAATACATGTAATTATGTATCAGTCAGATAATATACAACTCATAACATAAAACATGAACATTTGAGTGGAACCATAGTCGAAGTCGCTTATTATTAATAAGAACAAAGAAAGATACAACCTGAGCTTTGACGTTCGATCTTCCTTCATTGGGTCAACAGAGGAGTACGTCTCAGTAAAGCTCGTCAGGAAAAGGACAAGTCTCTCTCTCTTCAACTGTCTGACGATAATCTCCTTACAATTGATTCAACTCTATTCAGGCTAGCTTGCAAAGGGAAAATGACAAGCTTATATAGATGTTGGAAGGGGAGTTGGGATCCCTACAATGGTGGGATTGGCCCTATCCTCAAGGAAGCTTCCATGATAGGTGGAAAACCACTTCCCCCACATGGAGATCCAGAGCCAAACCTCCCAACTCATTTTAGAGACTCATTTAGGAGTTGGTTGGAATAAAAATTCTGCCATTTATTTAAAAAAAAAACTCCTTATTAAGCCTAGCGCGGGTGATACACTGGGACAGAGCACCAGTTGGCGTGCCCTCTTTGGTGGATTTCCCCCATTGGAGCTAGGGTTGAACTGGCTAGTCGTGCCAAGGCTAAAAAGGCTATTTTTTGGGCTTTTCATAGGAAATCGTCTTCAGGGGAATGATTTTCCTTGTCAAGGGGGATGCCATGAAAGTGGTTTCAGGTCATGTCACTGCTCACAGGTCACATAATAAGCCCTCCAATGTGCGGGACAGGGGATTGCAGGGACGGTGACAAATTATTGTGTAACAGATGCCCCTTAAAGCATGAGGCTCGAAAGAGAGAGAGGGGTGAAATGCTTTATGGGAACGTGTCCAAATGAAAACACTGCCATCGGAAAACCTGCATAGACAAGTACAACTGATATCTCAAATAGATGATATATGTGGTATGGGCACAACCATCCATAACAGAGTATACAATAATCAAGATCCAAGGCATGGACGCAACCATCCAGTAAGGATCGATAAATGAACTCGGGTATGGTCGCAGCCATCCAATCAATGAATCATGTAACCAATCATAATAATACACAAAATCGCAGCCTGGATTCTAACAGAAAAAATCTAGGGTCTTGCGCTCCATCTTGACCTAAACAAAGTACAAGTTCAGGCATGTGAATAAGTGAGCTGAAGTCGAACATGAAAGAACATCGTCTAATTACCAGCCAATGATGAAAGTTGTTAACAGATGTGAGAGGAACCACCAATAATGACAATGGCCCTCAAGGTACTATAGGAACAATCCACAGAATGTGAACAGTGAGCTGGCATCGAACACCCGCAGAATCATCCAATCGAAGGTCAATGATGAAAACCATGTGTCGAATGCGAAGAACCTACCATTGAGGCATGCAGGCTCCAAGGTACCGGAAGGGAGTCTCTAGATCAACTTCTTGGATAATGAGCTAAAGTCGACAAGAAGTGATCTTGATCGAAGGTGGGCCATAGTGTTTCCCACATCATCAACGCGAGACAGAGGAAAATAATGTTGTGAATCAGGATCAGATGAGAATCAGAGGAAGGTTGAAACTTGCAGAGGTAAACTTCTCTTGAACGTATTGGTGGCACGACAGTGGATTTGGTAGTATTTGAAATCCAAATATCAAAGGTCATGATGACTGAGGCAAAGAGCAGATGAGAGGTCAAAAGGGATTACCCAAACCCACGGAGTCAAACAAAGAATGATATGAGATGTCCCCAACCTGACACGAATGCAGACAAGTGCCATGTTGAAGAGCGACATACTGCCGACACGACGATGATACTGGTTCCATTTTTCCCCACCATTTCTAGTGAGTACCTCTTTATTTTTACATAAGCTTGAAGAGGATACTATATGCTTGTCATATAAGTTTGTCCTTCGGAAAAATCCAACCTAGTACATTTAACGAGCCCTAGGAAGGAGGAACTTGAGTATCGTCATTACGACAGAATCTAATGTCATCGGGTTTTAACGAGTCTGACAAAGGAAGAAATCGGCATCTTTTCATATTTAGAGAGTTTGAAAAGATAGCAGAGAAGTAAACTCCAACGGTCCCTTTTCGTAAATTATAGTTCCTCAGATCCGAAAAGGTAGAAAACTATGTCCGAGGAAACCTCCTAGTCGTGATAGGCTAGGGTATTCCTTTTTCATAAATAATATATCCCAGCCCGAAAAATGGGTAAACATATACTGGGTAGATGTCATTTCACAACCAATTTAATAAGCTAAAAACGACAAGCGACTCGGCCATATTTTCAATTTTTAAGAGTCAGAAAAGAGCGGAAAGGTGACTCCTCCTGGAGGAATGAGTGGTATAAAGGGTAGCAACTGGTTCCGATAATGGTGGAACTGCTCAGAACAAGTAAAGGTCAAGAGGTTGGTGAACAAGACCACTCATCACAATGGTTCCTCAGGATTGGGTGAAACAACCAAGTGAAGGCATATGATCGGCCAAGAAGATAGTGACAATGGGGTGAGAAAACCAAGGTTCATCTAGAAAAAACAGGCTGATAAAATGGTAATCACAAGAGGTAAAATGGGAATGGTTTCAGTTTTACACAAGCTTGAAATCAAAAAAATCTGCTTGAAGTTGGTTTCATTTTTACACAAGCTTTAAACAAAGATAAACTATGCTTGAACCCGATTTCATTTTTACACAAGCTTGAAACGAAGACAAAATATGCTTGAAACCAGTTTCATTTTTACACAAGCTTGAAATAAAAACAAAATGTGCTTGAAAAAAGTAATCATGCCCCCAGCATGGTGACTCAATTCGAGGAACATGCCATTCGAGGAACATGCCCCCCAAGCTTCAATCCATATGAAAGGCAGATGGAGTGAAGGTTCAAGTTACGAGATCAAGAGAAAGACTCGACTGGGATTTTATGAGATCTAAATAAAGACTCAAATTGAGCAGGAACGTGTTTCATTATTTTAACGAGGTTGACAAATTAAAAGAACTATCCTCAGGACACCTTGTTTCATGGTTTAAGGAGCTTGGCACAAGACAAGGAACTCTACTCCAACAACCTTGTTTCATTTTTTAAGAAGCTTGACACAAGACAAGGAACTCTGCTCCGGTAACCTTGTTTCATTTTTTAAGGAGCTTGACACATGAAAGGAACCATGCTTCGATGACCTCATGATAATGAACAAGAAGCCATCGCTTCCAATAGTTTCACATCCGATGGAAGGAAAACATCTTGGAAGTCAGGACCTGATGCCCCCAACATACTATGCACGATGACATCATCATTGAGTACATGCATGGGGTAGGTAGCTACATAGTTGACCTGCGGTGGGGCAGATACAATGGGTGGATAAAAACCAGGAAGGGATGATGGCAGGCTAGTTGCCACATCGGAACCAAAGAATGAAAGTTGATCAATGGTCACGATCCGTCCTTCATGTGGAAAACAAACCACATGAAAAAGGGAGGAGACAAGCGATCCCATGGCATAGGTGTAATCGCACCCCAAGAGCAGATTGAAATCCAAGGGGCCTAGAACAACCATCACGTCCATATTGATGGTTTTACTTCCAAAATTAACAGGTAACCTTGGAAGGATCCCTAACGTTTGACTATTTCTTTTGTTAAATGCCAACAGATTCTGCGTAACAGGCACAAGCAGTGGCGAATCGAAAGATTGCCAAGTAGTTGAGGATAGAACACTAACAGACACGCCTTCATTTATAACAGTGCTAGGTATGACCATACTAGAGGTTTGTACCATTATCTCGAAAGGCACATAAGATGGAAGATGGTATCCCGCAAATCGATTCCAATCAAAGGAAGTGACCAAACTACTCAGAGGGGCTACCATCGAACTGAGATGGTCTTCCCCTAGTGTTACGGAAGAAGAAGGAGCATCCTCCATGACCTCCATCTCAAAGGTGGGAGGGGTATCCTCCAGGACCTCTATCATGGGAGGCAGAGGAGCAGCTTCTTGAGGTATAGGGACAGAAGAATCTTTCTCCAAGTCTGAAGAATCTGAAGAAACTAGAAGAACCCGCGGGATATGAGATCCACTCTCAATGGAAAAGACTTGGTGCACCATAGATGGGGCCAGCTCAACTGATCCCACAACCAATGGTTGGTCAGGGATGGATTTCTGAATTTTAATTTCCGGGGGAGTGGGATTGACCAAGGATGACTCTTGACCAATCGTAGGATCAGCAAGTGGAGGACTCAAAGAAAGTTGTTTGTAACCAGCTGGAAGGCATGGCGCAGAAACAACCGAGTTTTCCAAAACTCGCTTGGCTTCATCCATATATGGACAAAGGTGAATGGCATGGTGCCCCCCACACAACTTACATGGATTGGAAAGCTTACCCTGCTTCTTAGGAGCCTTACCAGCACTAGCTGAAGACGTGCCCCCAACCTGACTCCCAGAAGCCAAAGGCAATGGCTGGCGACCATTGGACCATACTTCGAGCACCTTGGGAATGCCAGAGTAGTCTTGAAGAAGATTGTTTCCCTGACACAACATGCAAGGGAACCTAACCTTCCGTGGAGGGTTTGAATTTTTATCAATGGATGGTTTCTTAGGTGCAATAGGCGCAGATCTAGCCTCTCCTTTATCTAACTTCTTCTTCTTTGTCTTCTTCTTCTTCTTCTTAGCCACCTGGTTAGTTGAATCCAAAATTTCACCAGGCGAAGTAGAAGAGGAGGACACAGATACAGGCGAAGAAGGGGAGAGGTCCACCTTGGAATCAACATGACGTTGTTCAGGCAGAGGAACTTATTGAACAATAGCTGAGACATTCATGACCACAGAGGTTGAAAACAACCAAACAAGTAACCCAACAATTAACCCAGGAAGGGACAACGTTGCCATATAAGGAGCACCAACATTTCCAAAAGGAGGAAAAAGACCCGGATTCCCATTGGAGGGGATTCCTTGGTTGGTGAACTCTGAAAAATTTTCCATTAGAAACAGATTTAGAACAACACCTTAGGGAAACCAACTTTAACCAGGAATATTTCGTGGGCAGTTAATTTTTAAAACATTGAAACAAAAATTTACTGTTTCATCTTTTAAGAGTCGAGAAATAGGAAAAAGGTGACTCTATCGCTTTCAGATTGGAAACAAGCGTGAAAGGACAAGCGCTTGATGATCTTTTCAAATTTAGGGAGTGAGTAAATATCAAACTGACTGCTCTGGGAATCTAGGCAAAAGGGTGTACTAGATATCCATGAACTGCAATATACACCTTGGTTAAAAAATGAAAGAGAAATAAACTAAGGACTTGACGTACATGTAGGCAATCTCCCCGAATGCTATGTCCGATGTATCACGGGTATAAGGCAGCAGACTCAGCTTCCTACGAATAAAGGATAAAAACCTAGTGGGGTCTCCCTTTATATACGTGACGGTACGGGGAGTACAAGTCTATACTAGTGCTGTCTAAAGCCAAGAGGCGAATGAAAACTACTAGGTTTAATGACGCTAGAACACATCACTAGCCTAGACCTTTAAATATTTCGTTAATGTTTCAATGTTGCCTTAAGGTAAATTGAATAAATTTTAGAGTTGATTTGCAATTATGTCTCAATTCCAGGCCCTACCGAATGTCATTTGACAATCTCCTATATGCAGCTATATGAGAAAAGAAAAATTTTCAATTCGATGAATGTTATCTAGTTAAGGGAAGAACTTCAAACAATGATGCAACAAAAAGCAATACTGAAAACGAAATTTTTCCAAACTAGATGACTTCCACTATCCAAAAGTAATTTCAAACATTCAACGTTGCGAATAATGCAATGTAATCTATGCAAAATCCTCTTTTTTGAAAACTATGCAATTGTAATCTATGCACAATTTCCTTTTTATTTTGAAATGATAAGAATGCACTCAATGCATTTTTCGATGAAATGAGAAGCTACTTAATGCATGCTTTTAATGAAAGAGAATGCACTCAAAGTGACTTTAGCTTTCAATCATTAAGCAATGTGATCTAAGTTCAATGATGAATCTCAAAAAAAACTTTTCAATGCAATGTGATCTAATGCATTTTAACAAAAATCAAACTTTGAGACGAAAAATAAATGAACGCAAATCTTCCAGTTGAATGTGAAAGATATGTAAACAAACACTAAGAATGCAATCGTTGTTTTGAACACTTTGTAACGAAATTCTTCAAAAGGCTACAAGACATATGAGGTCAAACACAAAGAGGAATTCCAAATCATGAGAACAAAACAAGGCATTCATTCCCTTTTACATCCAGAAATCATGGAGAGAAGACATTTCAGCTGAACAATGAGCAATATAATCTATGCTCATACAGAGAAAATACAGGAAGGGAAAGACACACTGGTGAAGGATTTAGGGAAAAAAACTCAATTTTCACACACCCTGAAATTGGCACAACTTTTGTAGGTGAAACTAGCACCAACTGGAGAGACTTTCTCACTGACAACTAGCGCCAATGGCCAAGTGGCACGGGTTGCTAACTGACAACAAGCGCCAACACCTGAAAATGGAAAAACAAAGAATTTCTCCCAACCAAGACCAGACTCACCACTTCAAGCAGAATCTAAAACTAACCCAGAAGTAATGTACTGACCAAAAAAAACTTCCGAACAAGGGAAAACCCTAGCACCTACAGGAAATGGCGCGATTGTTTAGCTGTAATCCGTGCCAGACAGGGGATGGCGTGAGTGATGAACTGGAAACTTGTGCCAATGGGCGCGACTACCAGGGTGGAAACCATGCCAATAAAGCCAACCATGAAAAGATGACAATTTCAGAAAAGCAGAGGCCAGATTTGATCCTTTGGGGCTGAACAGGGGTTTTACACTAGAAAAAAGCAAACCAAAAGAGCTGATCAAGCAGACAAAGACCAAAATCAACCGAAAAGACAAGAAAAACTCCAATCAATGTCTCCCCAGTGGAGTCGCCAGTTTTATGGAGAGGTAAATCCCCTCTGCGGATAGAGGTGATCCCTACTAGCCCAGATCGGGTCTAGCAACAACCGAGTCACACTAAGACGCAAGTTCCTAATTGCAAAAGACCAAGATGTGACAAGAGGCCTACCTTAAGTCCTACGCTACCGTCATTTGTGGAGAAGATGGCGCTTCCATCCCTTGCTTTGGCAGATCACAATTCTCCCACTCGATGCAATCGAACACCTACACGTAAAAGAAGAAACAACAAACAAATAGGCGTAAAACCTAATACATGCAATTATGTATCAGTCAGAGAAGATACAACTCATAACATAAAACATGAACATCTGAGTGGAACCATAATCAAAGTTGCTTATTATTAATCAGAAAAAAGAAAGATACAACCTGAGCTCTGACGCTGGATCTTCCTTCGGCGGGTTGATAGAGGAGTAAATCTCGGTAAAGCTCGTCGGGAAAAGGACAAATCTCTCTCTCTTTGGCTGTCTGACAATAATCTCCTTACAATTGATTCAGCTCTATTCAGGCTAGCTTGCAAAGGGAAAATTACAAGCTTATATATATGGTGGAAGGGGAATTGGGATCCCTACAATGGTGGGATTGGCCTTATCCTCAAGGAAGATTCCGTGATAGGTGGAAAACCACTTCCCCTACATGGAGATCCAGAGTCAAACCTCCCATCTCATTTTAGATACTCGTTTAGGAGTTTGTTGGAATCAAACTTCCGCCATTTATTTTTAAAAAACACTCCTTATTAAGCCTGGCGCGGGTGATACACTAGGACAGAGCGCCATTTGGCACGCCCTCTTTGGTGGATTTCCCCCATTGGCGTGAGGGCTGAACTGGATAGTCATGCCAAGGCTAAAAATGATATTTTTAGGGCTTTTCACAGGAAATCATCTTCAGGGGAATGATTTTCCTTGTCAAGGGGGATGCCATGAAAGTGGTTTCAGGTCATGTCACTACTCACAGGTCATGGAGTAAGCCCTCCAATATGTGGGACGGGGGATTGCATGGATGGTGAAAAATTACTGTGTAACAGTAAGGCCATTACTTATTGGTTTTAAATAACAAAAAACATGCAACAAACCCACATAATCAGTAAATAGTTTAAAGACAATAATTCCTACATATTAAAATATAAATTTATAACATACCAACTCATACTCGAACATAACATATGTACCAATATTCTTCTTCTGTATCTTCTTGATCTTCATCCAACTGATCGACATCTATACCAACATCTGATTTAGAAACATTGTTGAAATGATCGACCATGTCATCATCATCATCAATTATGTCATTTTCAATAATATCCTCATCGACATCATCATCAATAATTGTTTCCTCATCTCCTATGCTTGGTTCATCTTCTAATATATCTTCTTCGTATGTCAATGCATCTTCTTGCTCATCTGCCACTGCATCCTCTTCTTATTGATCAATATCATCTTCTTCCTCTATAGTATACTCTACTGGCCTTCCTCTTGGATCATATCTAATAGCAAATGACCATTCGTTCTCACTTGGAACCTCTGAGGAAAAGACTTGTTCGCATTGGCTTGGAAAAAAATAACAATATTTTCCTACTTCAAACTGTAATGTTTTAACCATTGGAAATCCATTTTCATGTTGAATAAGTTTTCTATCATCATCACGTACATTCATTCGTAGCCTATACCATTTGACGTTGAACAAAACCATTTTGAAGGAATTAAAGTCACACTCAACTATATCATCTAAAACCCCATAATATCTATTTTCAGATTCTTGAGGATGTTTGTCATTCCTGGAGGAAACATTAGTGACATGGAATACTATAGTTATCCCACTATCAGAAGCTTTCCTGTTATCATCCAACTGTTTAACGCGAAATTTACGATCATTGCACCACATAGTCTGGTGGTGTTTCAACTGGAATATGCCAAACATGAAAAAGATGCATTCTCAATTAATAATTAATCATATAATTTACACAGCATGAAAATTATCTGAAAAATCAAACTTGTTGTCAAATTATAAATATGGTATAAAATAAGTAATGAATAAAATAGGTGAATTAATTTCTTACCTTTCTATCTTTCAAACCATATGCTAAATTGATGTCCCTGTCCGTAACATTTCCATTTCCACTACGATACGCTTCTCTAATCAATTCAAATAGTAGTTGCCATGATAACCTACCATCGTTATGTACTTTACATGTTTCAATCCATTCACTCATCCACTCAAGATTGTTTTCAATGTATAAAAGTAGTGACTCATAAACTTGAGCACCTAAATAAAAAAACAATAATTCACCAATATTAATAAATATTACCCATGGTAAATTATATTAATTAATAAAATATGAAAGAATAAGACCTAAATGAATATAATGATCATATACATGATGTAAAAAATGAAATATTATATGTATTATACATAATAAATCTTTTACCTCTCACTTTCTTCATTCTACCTTTTCCCAATAGGTGCTCCACTTCAAATTTTTTGATGGAGTTCACATCCCAAGTGCAATCCACCGCCTTCATAGCTAGCGCAGCTAATATAGGAAGATAATGACTAATATACACCATGGATTCATATACCACATATCCCTCCACCATATAACCCTCAGGTCGTGCTCTTTGTCTAACCAAAGCCTTCAAGGATTTCAGGTGCCTCTCAACCATCCACATTGACCTTGTGTGTACTGGTCCACACATTTCAATCTCCTCAACTTGGTGTATCAAGTAGTGTTCTTGTGCATTGAAAAATTTTGGGGGTAGATACTTTTTCATTTCACACATTAGCCGAGGAATTTCTCTCTTCCAATACTTTATTTCATCTTGATGGATTTATTTCAATGACAATCATCTGGAAATCATTACGCAAGGTTATTTCAATAAAGCATAATATATATTTCATTACAATTAAATTAATACATAATTTCATTAAGTACAAAAAGAAATTGTAGCAATTAGATTTTGCGTATAAATCAAAACTACTTACCTCATGTATTTACTAAGACCATATATAACTTGTTTGACATTGTTGTCGAAGTCATTTGGGAGAGATACAGGTAGAACATACTATAACAATAAAAAATGAATCATTATTGGTTTCCAAATTAAACAGAAAAAAGGAAAATTTAAAATATGTATTCAAGCAATAACATACAAAAACGTATACCAAAAAAATTACCTTAACAAAGGTATGCCAATCATGTGTTTTCACCCCACTAAAGTCACCTTTCTTCGTTAAGATATTATTTATGTTTGAAGCAAAACCTGTTGGAAATTTAATTCTTCTAACGACCTCTTTTACATCATTTCTTTGTTGTTTTGTTAATAACCATGGAATATTATTATAATTTCGACCTCCATTGTTATTTGATCTGTCGATCACACTTTTCATTGCATGATTCGATTTCTCAATGTTAGCACAAATTTTGTCAATTTTATCTCTATCATGTGCACCATCTATGGTTCGCCATAACATTTCTATCACATTCTTCCCGACATGCATTGTATCAAACAAATGAGCTATTTTTAGGTCCTCATAGTAGGGCAACCTCGCGAATTGAGAAGGATAACATTTCATTCTAGGTGGAAGTACAATATTAGTACCTTCACCGCGACGATGACCTTGATATCAAAGAATAAAATAAATCAGAACAATAATTATAAAATACAATAAAATAAATTCATTATTTAAAACAAAAATTCCAAACATTACATAAAATATATATATATATATATATATATATATATATATATATATATATGTATGTATGTATATATATATATATGTATGTATGTATATATATGTACATATATATACATATATATATACACAAATTACGTACCAGCTGCTTGACGATTATTAATTCTGCTATATTCCAACTTCCACAACTGAGGTGTCATTCTTCGTGGTTTTAATCCAGTTTCTTCTTTATCATTGAAAAGATGTTTTTCAGTAGTACGATACTTATGGTTCCTAGAGAGGAAGTGCCTAAACTCATCAAACACCATCTTTCTTAAGTATGGCGAATGACGATACTTCATCTTAGGGCCACAAACTGGACATGCAAATCTACCCTTTGTTTGAAGACCTGCAATAGATGGATCAATAACAATTATACTATGAGATCATTTCTAAAACATGCAATATGGTATATCTAATTTAGATAATTATGTATTATATTAAGTGCAATGAAATATTACATACCACAAACATGTGTTAGTCTTGGGGCATCATGAATTGTCGATACAAGCATTCCACAACATTGAAATATCTTCTGCTTGATTGGTTTAGTGATGTCATACATAGTGATGCCATGCCATAACTGTATTAGCTCATCGATAAGAGGCTCAATATATACATTCATATCTTTGATCTATTACTTACCTAATTGTTCAAAATTACAGTACATAATAATTACTACCATGATATATGTATATATAAGTAAGTAAATAAATAAAATATATATTTATGCAGACAACGAGAGAAATTAAAATGTTACATTCAAAAAAATAATGCATCAGATACCTGGAATAATCATAGTCAACATTATGTGCTCCCTCTTTATTGACATCCAAGGAGGAATGTTATTGTTGATAACGAAAATAGGCCACATTGAGTAAGTAGATCTAAGCTCTCCAAATGGATTAACACCATCAGCTTCCAATGAAAGCCTGACATTACGAGGTTCATTTTTAAAATCTACATATTTTTCCTCGATTTCTCTAAGTGCAGAACCATCTGCAGGCATTCAAAGAACACCATCTCCACTTCTATTCTTTGAATGGTAATCCATAAAATGTGTTATGTTGTTACACTTGAATATTCGCTGCAAACATGGAATTATGGGAATCTTGTGAAGAACCTTTTGAGGCACCTTTTTGGTTAGTTGATCTGTTCGATATCTACTGGTACCACATTTCGGACATTCTGTTTTCGACGCATGTTCTTCGTAATTTATAATATGATCTTTAGGACATGCATCTATAGTGTTATATTCCATTCAAAAATGTTTCATAATAGCACATATATCTCGATATGTTTGAGGTAAAGTATTTGGCGATGGTAACAAATATTCACCCAACAATCTACAGCATAAACAAAAACTAGTTAATGTAAAGATTATTAATCATATATATATGCATATATATATAAACATGTAAGTAATGAATTATTATTTTACACATTTATTACAACTAAAAAAAGGGAAAAGAATCAACATTTACATATATGTGATCATATATACATATTGCATACCTTAGGAGTTGTGTCATACATCTGTTCGAGAAATTATTCATAACCGTTAAGTTCACCAGCAACAATGTAACAGAGAGAAGAGTTACATTTGAGTGTTCAAAAAGTCATTCACTTGACCTTTTAATTAGAGGTACATCATAAATACCGTCATTATCTCCACCATCATCATCTGACTCACCATACAAGTCTTGAAGAATTTGATTTGTCCCATCATTAATGTGAACTGTCTCATTATTGTCATCGTGATCTACCTCCATGGGATCATTAAAATTACCTTCATCATTCTCTTCATGTTCTTCACCTTGTACAACATCATTTCCAATACTAATATTTGCTGCAATATTCTCTTGTACTGGTGCAACATCATCTAATCTACTACTATTTAGCTGTGGAAGCTGGTTGATCATCTGCAAAAAGTTGGGGGGAAACTGTGCCTTTATGAAAATTACAAGCATTAATCATTAAACATTAGTGCACATATAAAAATATTAAAATAATATAAAATTTTACGATATAATAAAAATGAAGATAGATAATTAATTACCACGGGATGATAGTCATTCGATCCACCATCAATGTGCCCATATTTCCTACAATGCATTGTTGCTATTGCTATTAAAACTCTAACATTATTTCTCATACAACATTTTTTGCAAGGGAAATAAACTTTACCATCACCCCTTTCACCCTTTTGAATTTTTTTTCCACCTCTAATGTTTTCTTCCATTGATGCAAATTATCCTATAAAGAAAATAATAATTATATTTAGCAATTATCTCTCTCAATGGTGTAGAAAACCTAATATGTGTTGCACTCAATGGGAGCTAAATAAGAAAAAAGAAAATAAAAGTGGCCTTTTTACAAATTGTTTATATTTCTAATAAAATTGTGGGATTTTTACTCCCAATAAAAAAGTGTATATCAATTTTATATTTAATATAAAATTGTTTATATTTTTAATAAAATTGTGGGCTTTTTACTCTGTTGAGCGCCTGGCTCAGCACCTACACTAATCACCACAGGACCAAGGCAAAGAAACACAAGCTAAACCACAACCAAATCCAAGTCATGAAGGGAGGGGCTGAGTGCATGCGCTGAGTCCCAATTGATTGTATGAGTGTGCATAGCCTTGGGCTCGTAATCAAAACATGTAAAACCTCAACTCGTATATAAACACCAATATCGCTTATACGCCTGGTGAATGTGGGATTATCCCACCGAACACCCTTGCCACCAACCATCGCAAGAGCGACACTCTGCCACCAACCATCACAAGAGTGACACATTGCCACCAACCGTCACAAGAGCGACACTTTGCCACCAAATATCGCAAGAGTGACACATCACCTAACCGTTGCAAGAGCAACACTTTTCCACCAACCGTCGCAAGGGTGACACTTTCCCACCAACCGCCGTAATAACGACAAATTCTTCTAAACGTCGCAATAGCGACACGTTCCTCTAAATGTCGCAATATCAACACCTTGTCTCTGTAACATCGCAATAACGACATACTTTAGAAATCCGTCGCAATTACAATGCTATTTTTCAAACGTCGCAAGACCGACACTTTCCTCTAAGTGTCGGTATTGCAACACTTGTCTCTAAACATCGATATAGCGACGGTTTCAGGCGGGATTTGAAAAAGTTGAAAAAATTTGGGGAAATTTCTGAGATTTGGTCAAACGTGTTGGAACCAAGTGTCAGAATTTCCACCAAATGTACTAGTGATTTAAAATTCTGGAAAAAATTGGTACAAATGCATTCAAGATAGATTTTCCACCTTATATGAAAATTTATTCTGTCGTTAATGTTGAGAATTTGAGATTTTTTGAGCCTTGTTTGATTGATGATCAAGGAGAGCATGTTCAACTGCCATAAATAGATGATTTCTCACCAGAATACCTTGATGAAATTTAGCAAGATCTCATAGTTGACAAAAGAATCAGAACTTCAAGAAGAGGGAATGTTGAATACCTTAGAGTTGGACTCAAAGGTCAAAGTCCTTCAAAGGAAAAATGGTTGGATATTGGAAAAGGGATGGAATTTTACCCTCACTTGTTGAACAATTGATAGTATATTTTGGGGTTCAAAAGGCTTCTAGTGGGGAGGAATGATCTAAGGCTCAAGTTTTCGCTAAAAATTAAAAGTGCTCGAAATTTCTTTGAACCTGAATAACTGGATAGATTTTGTTGCTAGGATTTTGACGTAACTTGTTTCATCAAAATCCGAGTTTGTATGAATGAGTTATCGTCTGATGTTCGTTTTCCAAAATAGGCAAAAAAAGAGTAGAACATGTACAGTGATGATGTGGCAGGTACAGTCAGCATCGTAGGGAATATTATACAGATTGCATCCAGTGGCATTGTGACAAGTGTCGTCTTCAGATTCACCATATGGGTTAAGTGAAGAGAGAAATTGTCCAATGACCTCCAATATTTCTCCAAAGTTGGAATTTGATACTTTTTTTAAGCCTGGAGTACAACCCAACCAGAGGGTGACATGTGTCAGCTCTAGTGGGCCATGTCGTGACCTATGGGGGTCAAATTATTTGATTATATTAATTTTGACATTGGGCTTATGGTGATATATATATATATATATATATATATATTGAAATATATATATATATATATATATATATATTGAAATATATATATATATATATATATTATAATCTTTCAAAACCCACCTTTCGATGGACTTAACTAAGTCTGGAGGATACACTAACCAATTATGGAGCGGGTTTAAACTTGGAAAAGTCAACAAGTTAGCAGAGGAGTTTATTTATAGCACTGAGTAAAATTTTATGGTGGAGTGGGGGGTTGAACCCCTGACCTCACGTCTGCAATCTGCATGACTTACCATCTCACCTACTGGGTGTTTCTTAACCCATAGGTTCTTTGTGTATATTTAAAGTTTAATGGCCCAACTGTTGAGGGTTGGAGGGGGCCAGCCCTGCGGGTCATCCCCCTCCCCATGTGGCTAGAAGCACGAAACCAGGTGCTTATCCCATTGAATTGGTGACAAATGTTAATGGAGTTTAACTAATGGTTAAACGTGGTTTATCCACGATAAACCGTCATTAGTGCCTAAAATACACTTAAACATTTAAACTTGGTTTATCCGCCCGTAAGTGCGCTTAGTGCTAATTAATCTAGAGATTACGTTTGGCAGAATTTTGGAGGGCGCGCCAATTTTGGCAGGTTTCTAATTTTAGAAAGTTAACTGGTAGATTTGCCAATTTTAGAGGAGAAATTGGGGCAAAATTCGTTTTGGCCATAACTCACTCATTTTTCGACCAAACTGAGCTCAGAAAGAGGCATTATAGGCTAATTGGAATGGTGGGAACTCAATGGGGTAGGTTGCAGAGGCAGAAAATGTCGTCTACATGTGTTTTAGTGCATTTGAATATTTTTGAAGGGTAGAGCCACCAGTTGTTGGGGTCATTACCAGAGCATCCAGAGTCCAAATATAGAAAACAAAATAGTCATTTTTGAGATATTATGATGTTGTAAACTCATTGGAATAGGTTCCAAGAGGTTTTGAAGCTTGTAACAGCAATTTTAGCACACTTCAAGCTAATACAAAGGTCCACACTATGAAGTTGGACCAAGGAGATGTAGCCCAAGAGGGGTGAAATCCATTATCAAAATTTTGTGTTAAGCTTCGTTATGTGTGTTTTTTGTGTTTCATATTTCTTCTATTCTGTCATTTAAAGTTATTCTTTCTAATATTATGAAAAACTCATAATTTCACTAAGTACATTGTTTAACAATCACATGGTCATCAACAAACCTATGAAGGACAAGTAAAACAAAGCAAAGAAAAATTTATATCTGAAATGAAACTAGCACAACAATAACTAGCATTCATTTTCAGATCAAATTCCCATCCCAATTGAAAGGGGTTGTGGCTAGTTGCGCAGTGGAGAGCTCTGTTGTAGCTTTGTTGTACATAGGGAAGGCTCTCATCCCATGTGCATGGGCGCTTCGAGTTTTACATGCATAGAATGTGCATGATAATATTGTTGATGAAATTTTTTTGGTCATCAATTTGAGGGTAGAAGGTCATGGACATAGTGAGCTTGGTATCCAACAACAACCCAAGGCTTTACTAGAATGCACTTAGGAACCGACTATCCTGATCTGAGATAATGGATTGGGGGATCCCAAAGAGTACCCATGCTCACTCAAAAAGAGTTTGGAAGTGGATTATTTTGTGATCATCTTCTTATAGGCCGCTATAATAACCATGTTAGAGAATTTTTCAATGACCACGAAAACAAAATCATTTCCATGCTTGGTAGAAGGAAGGATCAACATGTAATCCATGGAGATGGATTCTCAGGGCCGGCTAGGAGTAGGAAAAGGAGTATATAGGCCTTTCTTCTTGATTGTAGTTTTGGAAATGGTGTAGACAGTGTAGTATATGATGTACTTCCTAACATCGTGTCGAAGTTTCGACTAATAAATATACTTCTGCAACACTTCCACTGTCTTCTCTAACCCAAAATATCCAGTGACCTAATTGTAGAGTGCATTCTGAATAATCTTGGCATGCTTGCTTAAAGGAACATAATGATATCCCAGATCGAATAGGAGTGTGTCCTGTAGTTGAAAGCCTGGAACTTTCTTAATTTCCAGGAGAATCTGGTATGTGGTGTTTACTTTTATATCACTCTTGTAAAGATGCGGCCATCCCGAAGTCTCGTGTCCACAAGAGTCTAGCACACTGGTCAGCACCATAACTGGTGGCTGACTAAGGCATTTTGCAACATTATTGATGCTTCCCTTATTGTACTTAATGTTCAAATGGAATTTTTGTAGATACGTGGAACACTTCTCATGGTAATATTTCTTCAAATTTCATTTTATTTGGATGAATTGCAAGTGTCACTGTTTGTGTGGATGGTTGTTTCCTTCCCTAGAATGTAATACTTCCATTTTCGGCAATCCTGCACAATCGAATACATATTGTAATTTTACACTAAATCTGAAAGTGTTTCACTGTGATATGCCATTGGATTCCCCTAATGGGTAAGGACTGCACCAATAGCATAGCCAAAGGAATATGTCTCAATTTAAAATGGGTTTTGTAGGTCTGGTAAAGTAAGGATTGATGTAGAGTAGAGGCAATGCTTCAACTCAACAAACGCCTTCTGTTGGGAGTCAGACCAAAATAACTTTTCTTTCGCTCCACCCTTGGTGACTTGATTCAAATTCCAAGTGATATGAGAGAATCCCAACACCAACCAGCAAAAGAAATTGGCAAGACCCAGAAAGTTGCGGAGCTCTATCATAGTGGTTAGGGTTGTCCAATCCCAAATAACTTGTAACTTGGTTGGGTCCCCATGCATGCCCCGATTATTAATGATGTACCGAGGATATTGAACCTGGGTCATACCAAAAGTGAATTTATCCAAATTGTCACATAGTTTTTATTGTTGTAGGGTTTAGAGGACCTGTCGAATATGGTGTATGTGCTCTTCCCAATTTTGACTAAAGGTTAGGAGGTCGTGTAGTTACACTAACAGGAATGAGTTAGTGAAGGGCCGAAATATGGCTTCCATCATCCACATGAAGGTTATAGGGGCATTCATTAACCTGAAAGGTGTGACTAACCATTAGAAAAGGCCCTCCTTGGATTTGAAGGAAATATTTCAGACATCAGAGGGTTCATTCGGCACCTGGTGATACCCAGACTTCAAATCAATCTTGCTAAAATATTTTTCTCCCTTGAGCTGGTACAGAAGGTCATCAATCCATGGGATTAGATACCTATTCTAGACAATGATCTTATTCAGATCTCAATAATCAATACAAAGTCTCTAGGTTTCATCCTTCTTCTGTACCGACACAATCAACCTCCCACAAGGTGATGGACTTGGCTTAATGTGCCCTTTTTGTAATAGCTCCTAAGTCTTCCTCTTGATTTCATCGTTCTCCAAAATAGAGAATCAATAGATCGGTCCATTGGGTAGTAGCGCGCCTGGGGTCAGATCGATGGAGTGATTGACCTAAAAGTGTAGGGGTACCCATGTGGTGAGGTGAAGATGTCTCTGTACTCATCCATGATGTTTTCCATATTTTTTTTTCATGTATAGGGGCCATGTCTAGAGGTTGTGGAGGTGGTCACAAGTTTCTTTTTTCCTTGAGGGAAAAACATAAGGAAGACATTTTTCCCGACCTCGGAAATAATCTTACAACATTGCTTAGCAGATATTAATGATATGGCGGTAGGCGGTGCTACTCATGGTATATTGTAAAACTTATTTCCCAAATTATTAATAACAATGCGAGGCTTACACTCATACACAACATGATGCTACCACAAGTATGGTTGGCCTTATAATACATCAAAAAATTTAAGAGGAGCAACATCACAAAATACCTCATCCATGAAGGGATTGATTTTATAGGGAAGGTGACACTGTTGGCTGTCGCATATATCTCTTGCTTGGTGAAGCCACCCGATGGTGTAGGACTGTAGGTGTGGTGTAGTTGGTATGTCCAACTGCTTCATGACCTTTGCTGAAATGCGGTTTTTTTGACACTAGTTGTCAATAATGAACTATATTGGAGAACCCTTCACCCACATCTGTGAGTGGAAGATATGTTACCCATCCTTTGGGTCTTCCAGCTCAACCTTTTAGAACTTGGTGGTGGCCAGAGTGACAATGGGTTCTAGATCAATAATCTGCTTCCCTTTCTTGGGTTTTAACTCAGAGTCAGAACATGCATCTAACTTGGAAGCCTTAAGTTCGATGACCAATGAATGCTTGGCTCGACACCCACTTGTGTTGTGAGTGGGGTTCTTATGGAACTCACACCATTTTCCTCTATCCTTCTTTGTCTTCGTGGTGTTGTATTTTCTCGCAGCTTTGATGGGTTGTCCTAGGTCACCCTGCCTTGTCTTTGTATTTTATCTTTTTATGGTTTGGGGGTGCCTTTCCCTTGCCTCTAATTCATAGATCCAAAGTATCGCTTTTTCTATTTAAATTTCTACTTAATTGTAATATCCCAAAATGGGAACAGCTACAACAAATAGAATTTTTTGAGATATTCTAGAGTTGGAGCTTAAAAAAATCATGAGAATGGAAATGTAGAGAATCTAATTATATTTCCAAGAAAATTTCACCAGCAGATATAGGAACCTCAGCAATAATGTGGCCTATATTCTCCTTCCCAAGGGGGGGAAATGCAGCAATATAGGGCATAGAACAACTGTCTTCAGAAAATAACGCAATAAAAGTAGATAATGGGACTTGGATCCCTTATTTTAGATAATATACAACCCACTTGCAGAATTGGGGGTGAAACAAATGAAACTAGCTACACTAAACAGATCTCCCCAGCTCAAGATAGCTTAAAAATACCCCGACCCCATGACTTTTCTACAACAGAATTTATAAAGACTGTAAGAGCATAATTCCCATGAGTTTTTCTATATAAAATGATGATATTATACTTATATGGAGCTTATATTAATCAAATAGTAGAGAAATGGAGGTTTAACCTCTTTTACACAAAGAAAAAGACACATGGCAAGGGTTTTCGGCAATATACATGTACAAAAAGTAGTACTGCAGAAAATAACGCATTCTACTGCAAATATGTGTTAAGAATGGCTGAATATGAAATATAAAAGCTGAATAATATAGAAAATGGCCAAAGTCCCTTCTTATTAGACCTCTCGGAGGGAAATAAACACCACCTTCTCAAAGACTAGCACAAAATCTAAGTGTGCAACCCTGCTACTGCTGCACCTGCATGAATGACGCAGTTTCTGAAGGGAACTGTGTTGTATATGAATATGGCTAAATGGCCCTAAGCCAAATGATGAATTGAAGCTCAGATCCTTCCCTCTTGATCCCTTAAACAAGCTGATCCAAATAGATGATGGAATTCCCGCACAGGAATTCTTTGCACTAAGCAGTGCCACAACCACAGCTAAATAGTTGAAGCATGCAAGTAGTCAAAAGACCAAAGATATTTGAATACTGAATAATATCTTTGATGGTATTCCCTCCTTTTTATCTTTGGTGAGCCTCCTCACCCTAGACCCCACACATTGTTGAGGTGGCTTCCTAGTGAAGATTCCTCCTCCAAAACTGCGCTGCCCTAGTTAGCTTCCCTCTTATTTGTAGCAGCGCTGTTGACTTGGTCAACTGGGACTAATCCACCTGTAATGCCTCTTTTCACACTAAGGGGTCTTCAATCCGGTTCTCATATGTGTGTCTAGGTTGATCCTTGTTCAAATTGAGCTAGTTTATTTGGGTGATCTCTTCCTCCTCAAGAATGCATGTTGACTTAGTCAAACTTGACTATGTTCCCATCTATTTTTCCCTTGTTCACACCTGGAAGTGTAAAATCCAGCTCTTAAGGTGATCTATTTCCTTACTAAGGTGGAATTTATTCATGTATTTATTGTTCATGGGCATCCTTCCCATTTATTCCTCTCTAAGTGAAAGCATCAAAATCTAATATTCCAATTTTCTTGTTTGCAAATTTTGGAATATTACAGTCCTCCCCTCCCAAATGTTATTTTTCCTCAAGCAACTGCAAGGATAAGACTGAAGAGAATCCTCTTCCCCCCTGTAGCAACGTCATAAGATGAAATCCCCCAAGGATCAAGGTGGTGCATCATCAATATATATCCAAGTTGTCCCTCCCAAGTGTGCAAGCCATCTATTGGGGAACATCCCAAATAACTGACATTATGTGACAGTGAAACATTCATGGAGGTAACAATGGGTTGTTCAAAGGTCCTATTGAAGCATGAGGGCTGATATATATTGGGATTCATCATCCCCCTTTGAATCTCTCCTCCCCAAGCTACCAACTAAACACAATGAGTCACCCTCCAGGATGGCAACTCATGAAGGATCTCTTCCACCTTGAGCTCATGAAAAATAGGTGGGCTAAAAATCTAAACATGGTAGACAAGATAGCCTACCCCAAGCTGTCTTCCTCTACACTTTAGTTGAGTGTAGAGAATTTGTTGATCCTGGGCTGCCATAATGTTGCCTTCAAATGGCAAGAAGGAAACTAGAACTCCAAAGGCCCCTTTCCTAGCGTTGTGAATCAAGCTAGCCCAAACCATGTCATACATGATGGATAATAAATCACCACCATATGGCATCCCATCCATCTCATGGTCCTCCTCATTAAGAAACAAATATTTTTCTGTAGAGGCCATGTCTCTTCCCATGCTCCCCTTAGAACATGTAATGCAGAAAGTGTGGGGATGCTCCTCCCCCAAGAACACATCCACCCCATGTGTTTCTCCTCTAATCAGGCTCCTCATAAAAGAAAGAATAATATCATCAAATTGGATCATGATCAAAATCATAATGAACGAAAGACTGAAGGTTTTATGTGGTGCTGGAAGGTACCAACAATCTCCCAAGTGGTCATAATGCAGTCTTCCCCACTGCAGCTTCAGACAATAGCATGGAAAGTTGTTTCTTGGTAGATGGCTAGTTGTGTAAGTCACCACATCTACTAGCAAGTAGTAAATGGCTGAGTGTATCAACTGAGCATATAAGGAGTGACAAAACACTTGCCCTAGATCACATAGTAGATGGCTGTCTCCATCAGAATAGCTGGCCAAAAATGGTCCATGGAGCCTAAAGAAAAACTTGCCCCTTTGTAGAGCAATGCACTACAATGAAATGGTAAGAGCATGCAAATATTGTTGAACAATCAATAAATGAAAAAACAAAATTCTTACCATGTAATGAAAGTAAGATGGTGACAAGATCCATAAATGATCTCTCCATAGTGATAGGACATACTCCTATGAGGAGGAATAAACCATATGTTTCCTGAAGATCCCCATCCTCATGCTTGGAATTCCAAGCCAAGAAGAACGTACTACAACAACAGATGAATCCATCCACTCCTCTATCAGTCTCACCTCCTCCATGTCCACCAAGTGCATCAAATTTGATGTGATCCTGGGAACACTCCATCGACAAGTTCCTGTTCCAAAGTGACAACGCTGTTGGCCTATGAAAATAGGCTCCTGCCAACTCATAAATACATTCTCTCACATGTTCAATGTCAAATACTCCTCCCATAATTTTTTCATCTCCTCCCATTGCAACATCATGCAAAATGTGAGAGAAACTCTGCCCTTTCTCTCTCTCAATCCTCCAAAGTAGCAAATGTCTTTGTTGCCCCATCATACCTCCATCATACAACCCATGTGGTGAAGACATAATGATCATATCATCACAATGTATCCACACTCCTTGGTGCTCTGTGATGCAAGTACCCTTCCAAGTCTCTTCCATCCACATACCCTTAGAAGAAGGATATGTTTCATGATTGCCAAACTCTCTCGACAATAGCCAACACATCTTTTCCTCTTGTTGCCCTGTATCATAAATTTGCAAGTGGTTCACTAGCCTCTTGCTCTTCACCCACATCCACTCAACCCCATGTGGATGCCTCCTATCACCCTTCACCCTGGCATTCTTCCAGTGTGGACTACCATCCCCCACAACCAGTTCCTCTTCTTTGCATGTCATGTGGTGCTGAAATTCATTTCCTTAGAGACCTCTTAGAGAAGATCTCATGTTCATAGCCATCTTGAATCCATCAAGATACAAAAGTGATAAAGGCAAATCCCCCTCACTGCTATTGTTTGACAGTGCTAGTAGCCTCTCCCATGATATAGTTGCTGCCTCATACTCCATCTCAAATTTCATGACTTCCTCCAAAATATCACACTCCAACCTCAAGGGTTGTGTGCAACTCAAAAGGGTTCCATGAGGATGATGGTTCATTTGTTCCTTGAACCATTCAAGCTTGCACAACATAGTGCAATCTTATTGCTCTATCTCAGCAATAATGTTTGACCCTGGGTCATATGAAGACAAATTTCCACAAATATTAGAAGGATTTGTTGTCATAAGTAAATGTGGAAATCTCCCCATACCTTGGTGAGATGTGGGAACCCCTTGTAGTGCTGCAAGGGCTCCTCCCTCCAATGTAATGGCTGCTCCAACTGAAGATGATGAAGGCTGTTCCCCCATGGTTGCGACAGTGCTGGTATAAGTATCCTCAAATGGAGAAGGGGACTCCTCCGGAAATGGGGATCTTACCCTTGGAAAACTATCATGCATGTTTTTATCCCCTCTAAGAATACGGAGTGGAGTTGGTTCAATATGTCTCTCCAACTCATGCAAAGTTTTTGAGTTTTTGTTTTTAATAAATGATGGTTCACAATGCTCTTTATCAAATCTCCTCACAAATGCTTTAGTGAACTCAGCATAAGTTTCTACCTGTGCATGACAAAATTAAGTAGAATCATTAAACCACCAATCATGGGCCATACCTTTGAGGTGCAGCGCTGCTACACTAATGGCCTCCTTCTCTGAAACTTGGTGTAGTTGTAAATATGAATTCAACTCCTCTACCCAAGCTTTTTTTGTGCACTTTGCTGATCCATCAAAGTGAGATAAGAAGGTTCTACCTCCCTTACTTTTCTTTTGGTTGCTGGATCTTGCCTCCTTGATTTTTCAAAGCCCTTGGAAGTCTAAGTTCTCTCTGAATCTCCATGATTGAGATTCATACTCTTGAAGGTAGTTACTCAAGGTCTCCTCCCTTGGTGCACCTCTTTCCTCCATCCTTCTTGCAGTCAATGTGGGCAATAGACTGTGATGTGGATCTTCATGTGTGGCTCAATGCTCACACCCATCATGTGAATAGCTAGGGATTGCTTCAATCCCTCTTAGAAATCTTATGCACTATTCTGCTTTCATCTCCTTGAGATCTTCTTCAATACCTTCCAAGGTTTGGAAAAGAAGAAGGGAGATCTCCTCTTCTGTCATTCCTCCAAGTAATGGATTCATGTCTTGGTGTCTTCTGCACAAATTCTCTCTCCTATTAGAAGCTTCTCCTCTTCTTTTGATTGGATCTAAAATCCACAGGCTGAGCTAAGATGGCAGCTTTGATACCACTGTAATATCCCAAAATGGGAACAGCTACAACAAATAGAATATTTTGAGATATTCTAGAGTTGGAGCTTTAGCAAATAATGAGCATGGAAATTTAGATCAGCTCATTAGATTTACAAGAACATTTCACTAGCAGATATAGGAACCTCAACAAGAATATGGCCTATATTCTCCTTCCCAAGGGGGGGAAATGCAGCAATATAGGGCATAGAACAAATTTCTTTAGAAAATAACCCAATAATAGTGGATACTGGGACTTTTATCCCTTATTTTAGACAATATAAAACCCACTTGCAAAATTAGAGGTGAAACAAATGAAACTAGCTACACTAAACAGAACTCCCCAACTCAAGATAGCTTAAAAACACCCCGACCTCATGACTTTTCTATAATAGAATTTCTGAAGACTGTGAAAGCATAATTCCCATGAGGGTTTCTACAGAAAATTAGGAGAGAAGACTGATATGGAGCTTATATTAATCAAATAGCATATAAATGGAGGTTTAACCTCTTTTACACAAAGAAAAAGACACCACCCGACAAGGGTTTCCAGCAATATACATGTACAAAAAGTAGTACTGCAGAAAATAATGCAGTCTACTGCAAATATGCATTAAGCATGGCTGAATATGACATATGAAAGCTGAATAATACAGAAAATGGCCAAAGGCCCTTCTTATTAGACCTCCCGGAGGGAAATAAACACCTCCTCCTCAAAGACTAGCACAAAATCCAAGTGTGCAACCCTGCTACATGAATGACACAATTTCTGAAGGGAACTATGCTATAGATGAACATGGCTGAATGGACCTAAGCCAAATGATGAATTGAAGCTCATATCCTTCCCTCTTGATCCCTTAAACAAGCTGATCCAAAGAGAGGATGGAATTCTCGCACAGGAATTCTTTGCACTAAGCAATGCTGCAACCATAGCTAAACAGTTGAAGCATGCAAGTAGTCCAAAGACCAAAGATAGCTGAATAATAAATGATCTCTTTGATGATATGCCCTCCTTTTTATCTTTGGTGAGCCTCCCCACCCCGGACCCCACACATTGTTGAGGTGGCTTCCTAGTGAAGATTCCTCCTCCAAAACTGTGCTGCCCTAGTTGGATTCCCTCCTCTTTGTAGCAGCATTGTTGACTTGGTCAACTGGGACTAATCCACTTGCAATGCCTCTTTTCACACTAAGGGGTCTTCAATCCAGTTCTCATATGTGTGTCTAGGATGATCCTTGTTCACATTGAGCTAGTTTATTTGGGTGATCTCTTCCTCCTCAAGAATGCATGTTGACTTAGTCAAACTTGACTATGTTCCCATCTATTTTTCCCTTGTTCACACCTGGAAGTGTAAAATCTAGCTCTTAAGGTGATCTCTTTCCTTACTAAGGTGGAATTTATTCATGTCTTTATTGTTCATGGGCCTCCTTCCCATTTATTCCTCTCTAAGTGAAAGAATCAAAATCTAATATTCCAATTTGCTTGTTTGCAAATTTTGGAATATTACATTAATCTTGGCAACATATCGGTATGCTGTACCATGAAAGGAGATGTCCAAAAACTCTAGTTCCTCCTGAATGTGTTTTTGTAGATAACTGTTGTACTTGAGCACTATATGTTTCTAGTAAAATTTCATACCCAAATTTTTGCGCAAGGTATGGAAAATATTTGTTAGCTTATGCACATATTTATTCCTTTTCTACCACAACATAATCCATTGTATGTACTTGTCCTCATAGCTCCCCATGGGGTAATATTGTTCCTTGATGGTGTCTTAGAAAGAATTCAAAGTGGGTGTGGCTAAAAAAATGAGGGTTATCTCTTGTCTCTCTGTTCGAAGTAGGTTTCCCAACAATCCTCCACGTGGCCGTCTTTGTGGAGTGAAAATTAATATTTTCCCTATTTGAAAAATCATGAATTGAAAATATCCTTCCAATAGATTTAACAATCTATATATGGAATCTGCATCTATCTGGCCTTCAAATATGGGAATTTCAAAGTGTACTTATACCTTGAGGGGAGTGGTTCCTCCAGAGTGATTTTCGGATGAAGATGTGTCGTCTGTGGGTATCCACTGAAGGATTTGGGAAAATTTATCTGTCATCGCATTCCTCTATTACTCAAGGGTTTCTTCAAGAAATATTTTGAAAGGATCTCCTAATCCCTTGTCTTTATTTTCTTTTTCCATTGGAGGTCGTTGGACTTTGCGAGGCCAGTCTTGCAAAAGGTTCAACCAGTTCGATCGCTAACTCTTGATACCCTGTCCTCGTTGGGGACATAAGAAGAAAAAGAAAGAAGGACCAGACCGCTTTGATACCACTAATCCAGAATTATGCACAAATGAAGGATAATATAGATATAAGGATAAACACACAGATGCAACATAAATAAATATTCATTTCATTAATATTAGAGAATTGAAAAATGCTTACATACAAGATGGAAATAAACTAGCTGGGGCATTGGTATCTTATCTTTAAGAAGAGATGTGGTTGAAAAATGCCTCTAAATTGTGTTACAGTGAGGCTCAGAGGCCTATTTATTATTGAGAAACAATGGAAAATCCTAACATCCAAAAACCTAACCCTAAGAGATGAAGCGCCAAAATTGTGGCACTATTGGGGTAAATTGATACATCAACTTCTCGGGGTCATAACTATGGCATATGATCTATGTTTGATACAAACAATACCTCGTTATAAATATATATCATAGGAATACAAATTTTGACTTCAAATTTTTACTCATTTTCCATAAAATTGTCATCTAGGTCCTCAAAATGGCTTTGGAAGTTAACGACGAGAAAAAATTCCAAAAATAGTAGATTTTTCTACAATTAAGGAAATTGAAAGAAAGAATGGTGGGGGTCCAAGTGGAAAAGGTGAGTGGCCACCAATATCCATCTGGATCATACAGCTAAAGGGGATGACACACGTATGGTAGTGGTTTATAAGCTCAACAAATATTTTTATTTTGTACCAATAAAATCAACACAAAATGCAATTAATATAGCTAATATTTTTTAGACAGACTACCAGGAAACAAGGTGTGCCTAGGGTGATTTTTTTGGACAAAGCTTTAGAGCTCATGTCTCATTTTTATTAATATCTATTGAAAGGGTTGGGTAGTAATTTGAATTTTAGTTGTTAGGTCCATATAATAATAGTGTAGCCCCCATATTGTTATTTTTGTGACCTAAAGAAACTCCATATCATTATTTTTATATCCCATAAAAACCCACTATTGTTATTTTTGAGCCCTTGAATTTTATTTTTATGTAGGCCGTAATTATATTGTGACCATTTATACTCCTATATATACCAATGAAGTATTTCCATTTGAATCATCCAAGAATTATTCAATTATGTGATGTATAAGGAGGTTTCCCCTTAGGGAAACTTATTTTCAAGTAGTTGATCTATATTTTCTTCTGTTTTGTGATATGGTTATGTTATCAAAAAATCAGACCTGATATTCTACCAATCAAGTTAATCTCATGTAACTATTTCAAACCAATCTTTTGGTTGAGGCTTAGCCTCCTAAACCTAAGAGGGCTCTCTCAAGGGTTTATGATTTTTGATAAATATGTAGATGGCTAACTCTATATGGGATAAAAGCAGATAAATGATATAAACTAGTTGTAAATCACATTAGCAAGTTTAAATTGGGCTTATGGAGTCATAATAGCTTCAGCAAAACCAAACAATCTACCTACCATGGAAGTCAAGGCATATCAGAGTTCAAGTTAAGGATACACATGTGAAATAGTAAAACACACAGTCAGTTTGTCTATGAAGGAAGTCAGAGCATCAATGATGAATTCTGAGTAACATGAGAAAACACCACTATAATAGGATATTAAAAATATGCTATCAGAACCAGAACATATAAGAACTCTTCATGAATCTTGAGTTGGCTAAGTAGAAAACTCTATATTAAGTTGAAAACAATCACTTACAATAACCACATTCTTTTTGATAAAAAATGTCCAACCCTTATCATTTCCTCTTCATCTTTATAGATACTTTACAACATAGGATAACCTTATCCTTATCTAGATACATCGAATTCCTACTTCTTGACACCTTGCCTGACCATGAAACATGGTATTTATTACAAAATGACAGCTACAAACCTAGTGAACATTCCTATTACAAATAGGACACAAACTCATTAAATATACTCATAACAACCTTATCTAAGCTAGATTACATAATTTTCCAAATTTATTCCCATAAGGTCGAATCCAGATGATAAGCTCCAGCCCTTTATGATCTCAATGCTAATCTCTTGCAAACTAGGAAACTGTCCCTTGTTTTTTAGGCTTAGGATTCTTTGTGTTCTTGGGACACTTTAACCACCATGAACCCATGAATTCAAAGCTATTTACTATCATAAATTGAAATAGCATATTCTTGAAATCATCCATAAGCTCCTGCTATACAAAATCACCATCAAGCTGCCCAAAATAGCAAAAACAGTCTCGCACTACGAAAACATCACAGTTTCGTAGCACAGTCTTTTAAGCCATTTTCCTTCAAGATTTTGGTTTCTTTCCTTCAGGGTTATCTTCATATTCACTTGACACAGCTTCCCCAGCATTTTGAGGTCAAAGTACATACATTTTCCTTCCAAACATTTATAAGAAAGGGTGAAAAAAGCTGCTACAATAGTTTCGTAGTGCATTTCACCCTTTTTGCACTGTTTGCGCTACGAAACTGCTGAGTGAGCAGTTTTTTCCAAATTTTTCCAAAATGTAAATTTTGAATGTGCCAAAAACTTAAAATAGACTTTATTTCATCATATCACTTGAAAAACAGAGTCATTCTAGCCTTCTTGAGGTCCCTTCTTCATTTGAAATAGGTTGGCATATTGGTTTTTCCTGTTTTTTCCTGAACAATAGGTCTTGGGACAAAGCCTATATCTCTTATTCCATGCTGTATTTTGAGAAAAGGAAGGAGGTTTTGTATGAAATTTTGTCTTGAATAAAAACCTCTCTTTGTTTTTTGAACCATATCTCATGCTGTCCAGAAACCGGCTTTGAAAAACAACCGTGTAAAATAGGAAAACTTTGTTTCTGAAAATAGGGCTTCAAAGAAAGCCTTGTATCTCCAAACTGAAAACACATATAAGAAAAGTGAGAGAGGTTATTGTAGATGGGTTTGTGATAAAGACAAACCTCTTTTATAATTCCAAAATAATTTTTCATTTGGCCAGAAATTGAACTTTAAATTTACTGCTAAACAGTCATGTACAAGAAATTTTGTAACAATAGTTTCATAGCGCATTTTAATTTATCAATTTGTCCCACCTCCTAATGAATTTGAGGAAAATAAGAGAGTTTTTTGTATTTAGGTCTGGTAGGAAGAAAAACCGCTTTCCGGTTTTCTAAATTCTTTTTCAGTTCCTCAGAAACCTCCTTGGAAGTTGACTACTCAAAACCAGAAAACAAAGTTTTGCTTCATATTGCGCTAAGTAAAGATAGTGCTTTCATAGTGCAAAACAAATTTTTTGAACTAGTGGCACTATGAAAGTAAGGTTTCTTGGCTAATTGGACAATTTTGATGAAAACAATTAGGGAAATTAAATGAATGATGAAATGATGAATGAATTGACATGAAAAACCTTTAAAATGAATTTATTTAACACTAAGGAAGGTTCAAACCTAAAAATCTAATACTCCCTTTTGGTCAAATTCAATAAATGACTTCTAAACCTAATTTTAACCATGATATAAAAAAAACATAACACAATGATGCTTTTTGAGAATATTTTGGTGATAACAGGTTACATAAAATTAGGTATCAGAGCTTTGGATCGTAGGGTTTCATTGCTCCAAATAGGTCATCTCGTAATTTCCGCTATAAATTTTATTTGTGAGGTTTCAAAACAGAAAATGGATAACACATGGAGGGTAAGCCTTGATGAATCTCTAGATGCAATTTTACACCTTTTTTCACTATATTGTCAGAGATATGGTCCAAGGGAATTAGTGTTTTTGCATGCTCTAGAGTTCAGTCTCAAACAAGTTTTCTAGGGAAAATCATCATACCTCACTTTTATGCATTGGATTTTAATTTTGTAAAAACCAATAGAAAGTGAATGGATTGTAGCTTATTTTGTATCAATTTCAAAGGTAAAAATTTAAACAATGATACATGGCATACCATATAAGTTAGCTCTATTGAACCAATCCATAATCAAGTTATTGTGGGCGATTTGGAATGAATTCATCTTGAGTACTTTAATCTCAACCCAGCTGGTGGGGTTGGAAATATGACACAGAGAGCTACCAAAAGGAGAGAGCTGGTGGGGTTAGATATTGGGAGACTTAAATCACATAAACATAGTAGTTTTAATATCAATCTCCTAAAATAAACAAAAAAGTGTGTATTTTATCAATTTGTGGAAATTTTGTTTGAAAATTCAGTTTGAGGTGATATTAAGGGCCTAATGAAGCATATATATAATTATTTGGTTCCAAAATACCTCAAAAAAAATAATAAATACATTTATTAATTCAATAGAAAAATCTCCTATGACGCATGAATAAGAGGAAGAAATGCAATGTCATATATCAAAATTACGTCACTAAGTGAAAAAAAATTCTTGCAAAGAGTAACAAAAAATGAACTGGAAGCTATGTTGGATGGTTTGAAGGATTGTTTAAATGTAGAAATGAGAATTTTTAAATTAGATGTGGACACGATGAATGTAAAGTTGGAAGGGTAGAAAAAGTTGTTATAAGAAAGGCTTCCTATTAGTGACAAGGTATTCGATGAAAATCATGTTAACACAAAAAAAAATTGAATTATGATTTTAGAGAATCCAACACTGATTTTAAAACCCACCAAAATATTCCAAAAGGTCATATGAAGAAGTTTGAAGGAAAGGATTTGGTAACATGGATACTACAAGTGGAGAAATTATTTGATTTACACGATGTGCAACACACACAAAAGTTACACATTGCATCTTTATATTTTGAGCCGAATCAATTTGCATGGTATATATGGCTTTGTTCTCATAAAGCACTAATATATCAGACACTTTTTATAGAGGAATTGATACCACATTATGAGGATAAAAAGATAAATATGTCCATTAATCAAATGACAAATCTCAAACAAACGGGTTTAGTTGGGGAGCTAATTGAGGACTTCCAAAGATTTATTGTCAAGGTAATTTATATTCCATAGGAGAATGTAATTTATTTCTTCATAATAAATTTTAAGGCTAACATCCAACATGATGCTCTCTTTTTGGAACCTAAGACATTGGAGAATTCTTTCAAGATAACAAGGAAAGTTGAAAGAAAAATTATGGAAAAATAGGTATACCACTCACAACTATAAATATGAAATCTTTTTTTTCTCCTCGCCTCCCAAAAATTACAAAGTTGATACCACATCAATTGGAGGAAAAAATAGAAAAAGATATTTGTTATAGTTGGGATAGAAAATACACTAATGGTCATAAGTTTACAAAGAATAAATTATTTTAAATTGATTGTGAAGAGGAGGAAGAAAAGAAAAAATAAGCATCAAAAGAAGAAGATATACACCAAGAACCAACCCCAGTGGCTTAAAAAGAAGAAATGAATCTGACCATATGATGTAATGCATTTGTGGGAATTACCACACCTCAAACTCTCAAGATTGAAGGATATATCAAGGAGAAATAGGTAATAGTATTGATTGATTTAGGTAGTACACATAATTTTATTCATTGTAAGATTTCTAATAATTTGAATTTATTTCTATATCAAACACAAGAGTGTCAGGTGATGGTTGAAAATGGAGGAACTATAGATTACTCAGGGAAGTGCCATAATATCAATTTAACCATGGGGGAATATGTATTGAATAGTCCAATGTTTTCATTCCAATGGGTGGTGTTTATGTTGTATTAGGAGTCCAATGGTTACAATGTTTGGGGACAATAGCTTTTAATTTTCAAGAACGTTTCTTGAAATTTTTCTAGGAAGGAAAGGAAATTGAATTAAGGGGTATTGTAGGGAAACATAGGAATATAATTAGCTATAATGGTTTTAGTGTCATAATATTCATTCTATAATCAATGATCAATATCTCTCTTTTCATTCTCGTTTTAGGTGTCCCGCTCTGAAAAATTTATATCATTCCATTAGGTCATGCTAAAAATTGTTTCAGTGATGGTATCCCCACTCAATAAAACTTCACTCTCCCTCAGAAAATCATATTTGATGACTCACCTTCATGTCTTGATGAGCATAATAATACCTATGAAAATCTCATTTCATCATGTCTTTTCTTAGTTAAATGAAATCTGGAAGTCAGTTTATAAAAAGTCCCATTAGGTCATTACGGTTTTGTTTTCAAGGTCCAAAAATGTATCAATACATCCCAATAAAGTCGGCAAAAAAATATGAGAGTGACTCAATAAAATTTGATTTCCATATACAAAAGATGATCAGTTTGTAAATATTATATTTTTAAATTTATAATTTTGATTTTATATGATTTTCATATCAAAATGTTATTTTGATATGAAAACTAGGACGTAATTTAATTTTTATTTCCTATGTAATTTTATGTTTTATATATGTAATGTTTTCACTCCCTAGCTGTCAATTCAAAGCACTCATGCCAAACTGGAGGAAAGAATTGTGAAACTCCATCAACTGATCAACCTGCAAAAGACAAAGCTAGAAGTAAAAAAGCTTTAGTTTGAAAATTTGAAAGGTAAAGTGAAACATAATGAAAGTGGGTTTTCGAAGAATAAATCAAATCCACATAAGTATAAAAGCCCTCAACACATCAAATCAAAGTTCATTTTCTTCACACGGCCTAAAGAAAATTCAGGAAAGGTGAAATTTTTGACTTTTAGGGTGAAATTGTGCAAAACAGGGTCAGAGGTCGTGTTTGGCCTATTCGGTGCGCGTTTGGCCTAGACGCTACGCATTTGGCTGAAATTACACTATATTTTTCAATGGTGTTGTGTGTTTTCTAGGGTCACTGTGCATTTTCCAGGGACGTTGCGCGTTCACCCAGTTGCTTCAAAAATTCTCTACCAGACCTCCAAACCTTCAAAAGCAATTCTTCATGCCTCCTGCAAGTCAGTAAGTAAAAATTTGATTCACTGCATTTTATCAAATGTCATTTTAATGTGCGATGTCTGCCTAAAGTAATTTGGTATCTGCTTCCATTTTCAAAACCTTAGTTTTCATCAAAAGCTAATTCACATTTTGATCTCAGTCCCTTAGCTTTCATATTCCTTCCCTCATATCACACAACATTTTCCTAAATCCATACACTGACATCCCATTTCCCTAAACTATCTTATCCTTCAAAACCCTAAGTCCTAAGTTTTCATTCGCCTAGGCTCCCTACACCCTACCTACAATTAAATCCCATATCATAAAACCCCTCATAATCACTACCCCTGTCACCCCCCTTACACTAAAAATCTATATTTCCATCTCCTTCAATTCCCTCATACCAACCCTCAATTCATACACTCACATTCCACTCCATCTTTCCCTAGGGTTTGACATCAAAAACATTATGGCAGAAGAGGAGAATAGAATTCATAGTGAGGAGGAAGAAATATAGGAGAGAAGGTCATATAAAAAAGGAGGGAGAGTCATTAGACATGAACTGGAAAATACCAAAGAACTTGTGGCATCTCCCATCACTGTGACATGCTTTAATCATGTGGGTCGTTTTGAGTTTTGTGAAAAAGTACAAAGGGTACAGTACCATCATATGTTGTCGATATTATTCATTTCAAACCTCCATGAAAACCATGTAAACCTTGCTGGTATTACTTTCACTGTGTCCCCTACCATCATATCAGTTGCTACCGAGGTCCCAAACATTGGATAAAAATGGTTCAAGCAAGGAGATTTGAATCAGTTTTAATATGAGACATATGTTAAACCAAGGTATAAGAATGAGAGAAAGAGTCTTTTTCCTTTCTCTTATCTCATAGACAGATCTGTCCTATGATGAAAATTATTATGAGGTACTTTACTTGTGAGGGTAGGTTTTCTAGACTCTACTCATATCATATCCAGTTACTCATGCACTTTAAAAAGTTAGAATGATTAATATACCTTACTATCTCTATCGAATCATTGATAAGATGGCATTTATTGCCTAAAAGAGAGATTATGATCATAAAATGCAAATTATCTTTCATCATTCCCTCATCAAGATGATAGTCCTTCATCACCTTGATCAGTTAAAAATTACATAGGACACCTTCATATCCAATGATATTTTCACTGTCCCACCTATTCAACATGGCTAAGTTTCACCTTCATCATCTCTTCCCTCGACATCCATACCTCCATATCAGCCTACTAGTTATACATCTTCACCAGATCAGGCACCTTCATCCACCCCACCACCTTCTTCTCCATTTTGGCACATTGGCACATACCTATCAGAGAGGTCATAGACAGGTTTTTTCCCCACTAATTGTGGGAGGGGCCCTACCTTATTCACCAACAAATCAAGTACAAAAAGACAAGGAAAAATGGCAGAGGTGGACATATATGAAGAGGAAGGCCTCCATGAGAGAGAGGAAGATTTTGAAATTGTAAACTTGGACACAAATGATGATGATCCTTCCTTGATCATCCGAGAGAAGGAAGCCAAGATTAGAAACCTCCAAGCTAATCTTTAAAGGTCCAAGTTTGTCATTAACTTTCTCAAACAAGAGAACTAGTAGCTAAAGACCAAACACAACATTGATGAAGTGAGATGCATCAAAGCACAAAGAGAGGCAGAGAAGGCTAAATACTTGCTTGAAGAGACATTAGAGAAGATTGGTGAACTTGATTATGAGGAGGATCAACCTCCAAGACAAAGACCTAGGACTAGAGGGCTGAAAAGAGCTCTAGCCCTAGAGAGACAAAGGGAAGCTGAGCTAGTTGACCAGCTAACCTTAGATGAACAACTTGCCCTAGAAATAAGTGAGAACAAAGAATCATGGCTTGACAGAGCCAAAAAACACTTGGAGAAGCTCTTGTCCAAGGCTCAAAAGGACAATGAAACTCAAAGAAATATGACAAAGCATTATGCCATTACGAACAAAAGTGCAAGGGCCAAGCTCAAATGAGCCCATGCAAAAATTAAAGCCTTGACCAAGAAAGAGGAGAAAAGGAGGTCAGACATACTTCTTGAGGTAACACTCCATGCCTAAAATACATGAGCAACCATCTTCCCACCAATTTTGACAAGTTTTGAGGCAAAATTTTCAAATTTGTGAAATTATGTGTTTTAAGGATATTTTTAGCACAGTCAAAGCGTCAAACGCGTATCACCTTGGATGTTGCCCTCTTTTTTGGGGCATATAATGAGAAAATGGCCACCACTAGTAGATTAATAATGGTGAGGAAATCAACCATGTGAATTTTCTAAGCTTTTATAGGAAAACTAGTCAGTGAAAAAGGCTAAAAACCATCAAAAGACCATGTTTCTACCTCATTTTTGGCCTGGTCGCTACGCATTTACCAGTCTTGGGAGAAGTGATATTTGATAGGGAAAATGGACATAATTTTGAAAACTAAAGTTATTTCTGGAAATTAGGCTTGAAGGTCTTTCCAAAAAGCCATCTTGGAGAAAATTTGGACAGCGGGAAGGCACCAAAATTCAACCTTGAATAGAGAGGGCGCGTTTGACAGTGAAAAGGCATGTTTAACAGGAAAAGGGTGCATTTGACCATAAAAGGGTGCACTTGGAAATCTTCTGAAATTTTCTAAGTTTCACTTAAGTTTTGGTTTTTATCTTCGAAAATGTTGATTTTACCAATGTAAATGATGAAACTAAATGTAATTATCATGTTTTTACTATTTACTAGGGTAAATACATTAGATAAATCAATAAAATGAGGTGTAATTAATCAGTTCACTTGAGCTACGAATGAGTCACTTGGACCATCATATAATCTAGCTATCAGTTCATATTTTTGTGTAATATATTCGTCACCTCATGGATTTTACCCCTGAGGATGAGTGAAGGTGGTTTGCATGTCTATTTAGCTCATTTATTCACACTAGTGAAGGGTTGGAATGAGTTTGATTTTTGTTAGTTGATCAAGGAAGCTTTGTACTCAGTTTTGGCCAAGCTAATAAAGAGGAGTTTTAGAAACATTTATGGGATACCTGTGGTATTGAATGTCTTTCCTTTTTTCTTCTCCAGTGTCATATGTTTGAAATTATTGTGTTCATGTTCACTTTCATGTCTATTTTATGATCTTTTACAAGTTATAAATTTAGAATACATGTTTTCCATGCTCTATTTTGGGTAACTGATCATATTTTGTTCATTATCTTATGTCTGAGAGAAATACATCTCTTATTATTTTCTTAGCCTTCTTAAAATTTGAAAACCATTCCATAACAATTCCCTTCAAGTGATTTGCAATGCACCTACCTTGCCCCATTGATCCCTGTAACCCTAACTCAATTGCCCGACCTTGTTTTTCTTGACCTAATTTCTTTCATGCAGTTATTTTCCCAAACAAAAAGTACAAAGCAACCCCCTACACTCTATATCTAGCCTAAAAGCCCTAATTTATCCATCTTTCCTAGCTGTTACCCTTTCGGAGAGAGCCCTCTTCGGCTTGATAGGGTTAGCTATCAAGTTAAAATCTTGGTTTGTGATTACCTCTGTTAGGATTCCTTCCTCAACCTTGGGAATCTAGTGGAGTGATAAAATCTTGGCGCCATTGTCAGTGAACGAAGAGACAAAATTTTCCTTGGGTGTAGGATAAAGATTGATTGGAAACTGATCCCTTGGATGGTGCGATCGAGTTTCATAAGGCTGATTTCATAATTGCAGTTCCTCGAAAGATAATATATATTCTCAAAGAAGGTATACCAGGTTTAATCCTGATCCAGATCCATTATCTCCCATTGAAGATCCTGAAAGAATCCTAAGAAGGAAAATATCTCAACCAGCTGCAAGTTCTTCATAATCTCCTCCTAAAAATTTGGTAAGATATTTCTCATTACCTTATGATTTGATTGCCATACAAAATTTAGTATTTAATACCAAATTTGAGTTATCATTGTTCAAAACCAAATTTGAGACTAATTTGAATACAATACTCCCAAAAACCCTAGATATTAGAGTTAAATCCATCATTATTTGAAGCTGTAAATGAGACTAATGTTAAGATCTTGAGACAATATTACAAGCTAGAAAATTTAGCCAATACCCTAAGTTACATTGCTAAAAAGCCTATATTCAATACCAGCAAGAAACCCTTCATATCCTTGAAGTCTCCAAACAGTCACTGTTTCATCATCCATCACATCATCATCCCAAATTCCTCCTCAAGGACCCCCTTAGACCAATCCATCCTTCGTTCCACCCCCTCCACCAAATTCAACAGGAATTATGGTTCGTTTTGGACCTTTAGTTCTACCTAATAATCTTGTTGATCTACCTCAAGGATATCGTCAAAGGCTTACCCTTTTCGATGAAAACTCTGAAATCACTTCCTATCAGCACATGGCTAAAATTACAACCTTTATATATTTTAAGGAGTTAGATGTAAATGATGCCAAGATACGAATCATCGCACAAAGTTTTTCAGGTGAAGTTAAAGTTTAGTTCCGTGCCCTAGCAACCAACTCTATTAGGAATCCTGCTGAACTGACTAATTATTTCTTAGCTAGGTGGGATGAAAAGAAAAACCATTTATAAATCCTTGCTGAATATGATTCATTAAGATGTAATCCCAATGAATCAGTTCCTGATTACAATTATCAATACCTTAGAATCTATAATTCCATCCCAAATGAAATGAAACCACCTCCTGGTTTAGCCCTTCTGCATTATCCCGATGCCTTTGACCCATATATGGCCTACTCATTGAGAGAAAGAAATCCCACCACCCTTGAATATATGATCAAAAATTTTGTGAGTGTTGAAGCCAATCTATTAAGTAAAAAGGAAAAACTTAAAACTGAATGAAAAGTGACTATCAAAGTGGAACCCTCCGCTTCATCCTATACTAAATTTGATGCCTTGCTTAAAACCGTGGAGAGAATGGTTGATAGGATGTCTATTTCAGATAGACAGACTGAACCGCAAATCATAAATCTGAACTTTCGAGGCTAGCAATAGTAGCCTCGATTTTGTATGAAGGAGACAGAGAAAAGAGCTCCTGAAACATACCAGTAATAGCAAATCATAACACCACTTCAATAAAACTATGCTCAGAGTGATGAAGAGGAAGAACTAAAGGTAGAGGAGAACCTTCTTTTCATAACCGATGGTCAGCCCATATTTCTCATTGAGGATGAATAATATGTGGAGAAAACAAGTTCTCCTAGTGACAAAAATTTCATAATGGAAAATGATCATGAGTTATAAGTAGAATCTGATGATTATCAAAGAGGGTACCTGAATGCATTGAGTTCCAAGAAAAGGAAGTACCCCTTGAGGATTCAATATGTTCTAATAACTCCACCTCCGAAGAAGATAGTTAAGCAAAAAGAAGCACCACCGAAACAAGTTCAAAATAAGGATAAAGAGATTGTAGCTCTGAATCAAAATAGAAGCAATCATCATTCTATAAGTGCACCTATCAAAGAAAGAGTTGTTCCAAGAAAATAAGCTACACCGAGAGATCATGTTGAGAAAAGAGATGTTATTATAAAAGAGGTAGATAAAACTTTACCTTTAAATTTAAATCAGAAAATTCTAAGTTAAAGGTGTCTATTCCTCTTACTGAATTGATCAAAAATGATAAATACAAAAATCATGTAGTCAAAACTCTGAAGGTAGACCCCTTATCTGACATGGTTAATGTAGAGGATGATCAACCCGACTTAATATTTAGTCCCACTATCGATGGTCAGTCTGAAGATAGTGAGGTACCACTATTTTACCCGTGTCTTAAATTTCATCAATGCATTCTTCATAATACTATGTTAGACTCCGGGGCCTCCCACAACCTCACGCCCAAAGCCGTCATGGAAAATATTTGCCTTGATATTACCTGCCTATATCATGATTTATATTCTTTTGATTCTAGTCGTGTCCAAAGTTTGGGTCTTATCAAAGATCTAGTTGTCTCCCTAGAGAAGATCCCAACCAAAAATGTCCTTATGGACATGGTAGTCATTGATATTCCACCATGTTTCAGTATGTTGTTGTCAAGATCTTGGGTAGCCAAATTGAGAGGAACATTGTAGTTAGACTTTTCCTATGCCACTATCCCTGTCTTCGATCAAATTATAAAACTATACTGTGAGACTAAAATGAAATACATGATCACGAATAAGGAAAGGCATAATAATCATCCTATCAATGTTGTACATACTAACTTAGAGTCTTTCACATTGTACAATATTCCAGATTAAATGATGTTGATTCTCAATTAGTAGAAATAGAGGATGTTCTTAAAGTTTTAGATTGCATTAGAACAATGTTAGAGAAAGAGAAAGATAATCTGCCTACTATATCCAAACATCCATCATAGAAGAAGAAGAAGATGGTCTTTGGAGCATGGACTTTGATGGTTCCATTGGAAAATATGGTGCTAGTATTGGTTTATGGATCCGCAGCCCATGTCAACAGAAAAAAAAGGTCCCAAATAATGTAAGGTTTTGTACCTAAAAAATAGCATTTGATTGTACGAATAATGAGGTTGAATATGAAGAGCTCATTACCGGTTTGAAAATTCTAAAGAAATTGGGAGCTAGGAGAATTGCAGTCTACGATGATTCAAAGTTGGTGATTAAAAAAGTCAAAGGTGAGTATCAAGATAATCACCCAAGGATGAGGAAATATAGAAATTTATCACTTGAAATTTTAAGAATGTTTTCTGAATATCCACTTAAGGTAGTGTTGAGATTGCAAAACTTGATGGCTGATTCATTAGCTACTTCTGTGAGTAATTTCAGATGTACAATGTTTTCTAATAAAAATTTTAAGATCCATATAAAGCACATGCCTACCATTCTGGATAAATTGAAATTTTGGAAATTTTTTTGGGATGATATACAAGTGAATAATTTCCTTCAAAGTGAAGGTGAGTTTGAAAATTGTTCTATGGCAAAGTGTACGACAAGGATGACCAAGTTATTGAAGCAGATCAGATTAACATTCTTCAGCTCAAGGACAATAAAATTCTGAAAGGTCTCATACCTTTGGAAGAGTTATTTGACGCACATGATGTGGTGAGAAAACCAACTTTGGTTCGCACAGAAAAAGGAGTAGAAGATGTTAATATCGGAACATTCGATCAACCAAAATTTATCAAGCTCTCAAATTCTTTGCCATCAAAGGTAAAGCCTAAATATATTGATTTTTTTATTGGTTTTTCTGACGTGTTTGCTTTGGATTATTGATATCTAGCGGTTTACAATCAAGATATCATTTATCATACAATCTTGATCAAGCCAAGTCAAAATCCCTTTAGACAGAAGCTCAGGAGAATAAACCCAAAGTTGTTGCCATCCATTGAGAAGGAGGTAAACAAGCTATATAAGGCAGGCATCATTGTTCCAATCATATTTTCCGAATGGATCTCCAATTTGGTTCTAGTGCGGAAGAAGACCAGTGAGATTCGACTTTGTATAGATTTCAGAAATCTGAACAAAGTGTCATTGAAAGAAAATTACCTGTTGCCCAAGATGGACCATATAGTTTAGTGAGTTGTAGGAGCCAGCAAGATGTCATTGTTGGATGGTTACTTAGGCTACAATCAGATCCTTGTACATGAAGATGATTAGGATAAGACAACATTCACTATGCCATGGGGTACCTTTAAATATTCCAAGATGTCGTTTGGGTTGAAGAATGTCAGGGCCACTTTCCAACATGCCATGGACATAGATTTTGGTAATGAAAAATCTGTATTCTTGGTTATTTATTTAGATGATTTTAATTTTTATTCAAATTCAGTTGAGGAGCATTTACGCCATTTGAGAGTTGTGTTCCAACGATGTAGAAAGTTTGGGATTTCCCTAAATCTTAAGAAATGTCTTTTTGCTATGGAAGAAGGTAAGCTGTTGGGTCACATCATCTCAAAAGATGGAATCCAAATAGATCCTACTAGAGTTCAAGCAATACATCAAATAGATTTCCCTAGAAACAAGAAGGAAATTCAAGCCTTCAATGGTAGGATTAATTTCCTATGTAGTTTCATTCCCAGCCTAGTAGAACATCTTAGAGAATTAAATAATATGTTGAGAAGGAAAATGATGTTAGATGGTCAGAAAATTCTCGTAAGTCATTTAGCTCGATAAAATTTGCTTTGAGCTCCAATGTTGACAAGTTCCGATTATTCATTAGATTATAGAGGAGAGGAATAACCTGTTTCTGAGTTTTTATTAATCACCCAATGTTTCGGACGGTCTATGTGAGTCCATCATCAGGGGTAGACGTCAAGGTTCTTTGAAAAATTGAGAGAAAAGGGCAAAAGAATGTCTGAATAAATAGTGGATAAAGAGGATTTTTATGAAAATTATAAGGAAGTCGACTTATGTTGGGAGAGAATTTAGGAAAAAGACTAATTTAATTAATTAATTAATTTTATTTTATTTATTTAATTAATTAATTAATTAATTAATTTAATTTATTTATATATATATATATATATTAATTAATTTATTTAATTAATTTTCTAAAGGAAGGCTTATGTTCCTAAATAATATAATATATTATCTATCTCTTTAATTTATTTATTATTAAATTATAGTAATATGTATTGGTTAGATAATTCCATAATTTTAAATATTGATTTACTAATTATTACTTATGTTATTAATCCATTTATCTCATTATTTACCATAATTTTCTTATTTTATTTTAATTTAATAAGTTATTTTAATTTATTTAAATTAATAATATTGTTAATTAATTTATTTATTTATTTTTATTTATTTATTTATTTATTTTAATTTTATTTTATATATATATATTTTTTTATTTTTTAATTTTCTTTATTTTTTATTTATTTATTTATTTATTTATTTATTTTTTATTAAGGAAGGCTTATGTACCTAAAGAATCAATATATTATTTATTTATTATTAAATTATAGTGATATGAATTTGGTTAGATAATTCCATAGTTTTAAATATTAATTTACTAATTTATTTACTTATGTTATTAATACAATTATCTAATTATTTACCATAATTTACTTATTTTATTTTAATTTATATTTATTTATTTGTTTATTTTATTTATTTATTCATTTATTTTTATTTTTATATGGGTTATGATGTATTTGTACTAGATTTTAATAGTTTTTAATGTCTGGATAGGTTTTGGTGTATTAAGGGTTTCCATGTGTTACTGATAATGAGACCATCATCACGATTTAAGTTGTTTCCTCTTTTCTCAATTTCTATAGCTTCTTTGATTTTCCTTTTTAGGTAATGGTCCTCCTTAGATACTAGTTTGGCTTCCTCTATTTGTATGCAATGTGAGGTCGAGACTGCATGTTCTGCTAAGGCGGATTTATCTGTTCGGTTATGAGCTAAGTCAACAGCATGTTCTTTTAGTCTAATGTTAAGGGATCTACCTGTTTCACCAATGTATTCTTTTCCACAAGAGCAAGGTATGACATAAACACCTTTATGAAGCCTAGGGTTTATAGGGTCTTTAGCAGAGTCTACCATATTTAAAATAGTATTAGGGGGAGTGAAGGCAATTTTAATGTTGTGTTTGTTGAGCATTCTGGAGATTTTGTCAGTGGTTCCTCTTATGTAAGGTAACAAGATTTTAGGGATGTCAAAAGCTCTTTTTAGGTTGTTCTTATTAAGGGTTTTGTGAATGGTTTTGTTGATGACATGTTTATTGTAACCATTCTGTTGAAAGACATGACGGAGATGGTCTATCTCATGCTCTAGGTGGTGGGAGTCTGAGATTCTAGAAGCCCTTGTGGTTAGGGTCTTGATGATGCCAATTTTCTGGTTTGGGTGGTGATGAGAGTCAGCGTGAAGGTATCTATCTGTGTGAGTCTTTTTCCTATAAACCTCGGTGCTTAGTTTACCATTTTTCTTGGTTAAGAGGATGTCTAGGAAGGGTAATTGGTTGTCCTTTTCAATTTCAATGGTAAATTTGATGTAATTTGAAAGACTATTAATATGGGCTAAGAATTCATGTAACTTTAGTAATCCATGGGTCCATTTTGCAAAGATATCATCTACATATCTTTTCCATTCTTCAGGGGTGAATGGAAAGGATCTGAGGGCCATTTGTTCAAAATGTTCGATGTATATGTTGGAAATGATAGGAGATAGAGGCGAGCCCATAGCGACCCTGTGAGTTTGTTCATAAATTATCCCATTGAAGCTAAAGAAAGACGACTTTATACATAACTTTAAGAGGTCTATAGTCTCATTATCAGTTATAGTTTTTAAAATGTCGAAGGCCTCGTCTATAGGTATCATGGTGTAAAGGGAGACAATGTCAAAACTCACCATAAGATCATCGTTATGCATGTCAAGGTTTTTGGTCCATTGAACAAAGGAAGCAGAGTCTTTAATATGCGATGAGGTGTTTCCTGCAAGGGGGCGAAGTTTTTTGGCTAGATATTGAGCTAGGAGGTAAGTAGGTGAGCCAATGGTGTTGACTATGGGTCTTAGAGGAATACCAGCTTTATGAATTTTAGGAGCGCCATATATTCTAGGAGTGATGGAGCTGGAAGGGGTGATTCTCTTTTTTATGATGTTATCAAGGGAAGAGTTTTTTTATCTTTTTCGTAACTTCTTTGAGAATTTTGGTACTAGGATCTTTATCTAAAATTCTATAGCATCCACTATTGTTTAGGTGATCTTCCATTTTCTTAATATATTCAACCCTGTCCATTATTACAGTTGTATTGCCTTTATCTGCTTTTAAGATTATTATATCTTTGTTATTTTTTAGATTTTTTAGAGCGTGTTTTTCTTCTTTGGTTAAGTTGCAAGGAGGAGGTTTGGAGTTTTTGAGAATTTTAACCGTTTCTTGCCTTATTTCTTCAGCTTTAATGAGGTCAAGATCTCTTATAGAAATCTCTATATTGCTAATTATATTGTCCATAGGAATTTTATTGGGGGTGATAGAAAAGTTTAGGCCTTTATGGAGAAGAGACCAAGAAGCATGGTCTAGGTTAAAGCAAGATAAATTTATCACGGTGGGATTATTAAATCCTTCGTGGGTGTTATCGATTTGGGAGTTACGTGGGGGAGGGATAGGAAAGTCTGAGGAATTGGGTGCGTGATTTGACTGTTGAGAGGAGCGGACTGTGGGTTGAGATTTAAGTTCTGTGTTCTGAGATGTATTGGGAATAAGAGGGTAGCAATGTACAGATAAGTCAATGTTACTTGTGGTAATATCAACAACATTTGACGATAGTGCGTTGACCACTGACATTGTGGACCGTATGCCACTTTCTTCTATAGATTTACTATGTAAGGGAGGGACCGATCTGTACAGGTCAGCCGAGCTTGAATCCTTTAGTACATACTCATCGCTGGTATTATAAAAAATGTCTGCTGTAGAATTGACTGTTGTAGAAATGACTGCGTGTATGTTCCCAACTGCAATGTCTGTGATTTCTGTAGATTTCACTTGCGAAGGAGGGACTGATTCGCGTAGGACAACAGAACTTGACTTCTTTGGAACCGTCTCGTCGATTGAAATATAAATCCCGTCTGCTGTTGAGTGACTTGCGTGTATAAAGTTGTCAACTGCAATCTCTGCGGTTTCTGCGTTAATGACTTCATCATATTTTCTTTTGCTTCTGAGTATACTTTGGCAGCAGTGCTTATGCAGAAAAAAGATGGGATAGAGCTGCCGATAGCATTCTTCAATCGCACAATAAGGGATGAAGCTCTTTGATATAACATATTGAGAAACAAGCACTGGCATTGGTCAAAGCACTAAAATACTTTCATTTTTACATTCTGCACTCTCATATTTTGGCATATGTTCCAAATCAAGTGGTTAAAGAAGTACTTATGAAAACAGATCCAGAAGGAAGAAGAGGTAGGTGAATAGTAGCAATTTTATAGTATGACCTCGACATGAAGTCGACCAAGCTGATCAAAGGGAAAGGCTTAGCCAAGCTCATGGCTAAGTCTAATCTACATGCACTTAATATGAATCTCATATCAGCATTGTCCAATGACAAAGAAAGTGTAAGTCTTGTTCAGGTATCATATCTCTTTTCATCATCTCCATGGTTTGTTGATATCATTTATATTTTACAACATTTGAATCCTCCTCCGAGCATGTCAAAGAGTAAGAGTAGGTATTTGAAACTCAAGGCTTCAAAATACTACATATTTGCTAGTGCACTCTACTGGAAAGATCTAAGATGAGTATTACTCAATTGTTTGGTAGAAGATGAATCCAGAGAAGTGATGAAGGATTTCCACAAGGGGTATTGTGGAGGTCATTTCTACTAGAATACTACGGCCAAAAAAGTACTGAGAGCGGGTTACTATTTTCCTACATTGTTTGCAGATTAGTACAAGATGGTCATGAGCTTCCATGAGTGCCAAATTTTCCAAGGTAAACATAAGCTTCTTCCTTTACCATTGCAACCCATTTCATTTGAAGATCCCTTCCAGCAGTGGAGCTTATATTTTATCAAAGAGATACATCCACCCTCATCTACTCAACATAAATGGATACTTATCGCCATAGACTACTTCACAAAGTGGATCAAAGCGATCCCAACCAGGCAAGCTACTGACTCAATCATAATTCAATTTCTTGAACCTAACATCTTTTCCTAGTTTGGTTGTCCTAGAAATATCGTAACAAATAATGCTGCAACTTTCAAGTCAAAGAATATGACAAAATTCTGCGATAAGTATGAAATTAAATTTGGTCATTCCAAAACATATTATCCACAGGGAAATTGATTCGAAAATTTCTCCAAAAAGTCTCTGATCAGCATAATAAAAAAGATGTTGGAGGCTAACAAAAATAATTGGCACAAGAAGTTGATAAATGCACTGTGATAAGATCAAGTAAGTAGCAAAAGATCTATTGGTAGTTCTCCATTTCAAGTAGTTTACGATGTGGATACAATTTTCCCTACTTCATTGGTTGTCCTAGTCATGAAACTTATAAAAGAGGTCAGAAGCAAAGAAAATTATATTCAGCGCAGAATAAACCAAATGATTCACTTGTAGCAAACAAGGGAATAATTTTTCCAGAACACTTCCAAGCTCCATGATAAGATCAAGCAGATTTATGACAGGAAAACCAAACAAGATGATTTAAATATTGATGATGTGGTACTTTGTTGGGATTCCAGTAATGAAGAAAAAGGTAAGCACGGGAAGTTCGATAATCTATGGAAATTTCCCTTTAAGGTTGCATCTTTTCGTGGACAAAATGCATATCTCTTAGAAGAAATGGATGGGAAAATTTTCTCAAGAGGGCCTGTAAATGGTAGGATCCTGAATCACTATCTATTTTGATCTAAAAATTATGAAAAATTTTCATCTTCATTGTATATATCAGTTTGATATTTCTTCAAGTGTGAAGCAGAAAAGAATTGGAGTTTGGAGCCCAAAGTGAAGTTCATGGAGCTTCATTGAGTTTCTACTTTTTCAAGTTAAGTTTGCATTAGGGTAATTTCAGTTTTAGATCTTTTTTTCAGTGAAGTCGAGTCAAATTTGAGTCAGTGTTATTCAGTTTGTGTCATTGAAGTTGTCGAACAGTCAGTCCAACATTTCAGTCTCAGTTATTTTTTGACCATATTGGCCCAATGAAAGAGGCACTTATCTGCAAAACTTAGAGATTTGTGGTTCTTAACACCTCTTTCAGATCTGCCATCCCCAATAAGGCCAATGTTAGCGTTAGAATATGCATTCTACCATAAATGATCAATATCTCTCTTTTCATTCTCATTTTAGGTGTCCCACTCTGAAATTTTTATATCATTCCATTAGGTCATGCTAAAAATTGTTTCACTAATGGTAGACCTACTCACTAAAACTTCACTATCCCTCAGAAAATCATATTTTTTGACTCACCTTAATGCCTTGTTGAGCATAATAATACCTATGAAAAGCACATTTCATCATGTATTTTCTCAGTTAAAGCCAACCATGGAAGTCGGTTTATTCAAAGTCCCATTAGTTCATTAGGATTTTGTTTTCAAGGTCCAAATGCATCATTCCATCCCTATAAAGTCAGAAAAAAAATATGAGAGTGACTCAATGACATTTTATTTCCATCTACAGAAGATGATTAGTATGTAAACATTATATTTTTAAATTTTAAATTTTGATTTTATATGATTTTCATATCAAAATGTTATTTTGATATGAAAACTAAGATGTAATTTAATTTTTATTTCCTATGTAATTTTATGTTTTCTATATGTAATATATTCACTCCCTAGCTGTCAACTCAAAGCACTCACGCCAAATTGAAGGAAAGAATTGTCAAAATCCATCAATTAATCAACCTGCAAAACAAAAAGTCAAACATTAAAGAGCTTTAGTCTAAAAATTTGAAAGGTAAAGTGAAACATAAGGAAAGTGGGTTTTCAAAGCATAAATCAAATCCACTCAAGTATAAAAGCCCTCAACACATCAAATCAAAGTTAATTTTCTTCATACAGCCTCAAGAAAATTTAGCAAAGGTGAAATTTTTGAGTTTTAGGGTGAAATTGTGCAAAACAGGGTTAGAGGGCGTGTTTTTCCTAGTCGCAACGCATTTGGCCTGGATGCTGCACATTTGGATGAAATTATAGTGTATTTTTCAATGATGATGAACGTTTTCCAGGGTCGTTGCGCATTTTCTAGGGACACTGAGCGTTCACCCAGTTGCTTCGGAAATTCTCTGCGAGACCTCGAAATCTCACAAATTCACTTGCAAACCTTCGAAAACAATTCTTCATGCCTCCAGCAAGTTAGTAAGTAAAAATTTGATTCACTCCATTTTATAAAATGTCATTTTAATGTGTGATTTTTTCCTAAAGGAATTTGGTGTCTCCTTCCATTTTAAAAACCTTAGTTTTTATTAAAAGCTAATTTACATTTTGATCTTAGTCACTTAGCTTTCATATTACTTCCCTCATATCACACAACATTTTCCTAAATCCCTACACTGACATCCCATTTCCCTAAACTGTATTATCCTTCAAAACCCTAAGTCCAAGGTTTTCATTTTCCTACGCTCCATACACCACACCTAAAATTAAATACCCTATCCTAAAATCCTTCATAATCACTACCCCTGCCACAGCCCTCACATTAAAAATCTATATTTCCATCAACTTCAATTCCCTCATACCAACCCTCAATTCATACACTCACATTCCGCTCCATATTTCCCTAGGGTTTGACATAAAAAACATTATGGTAGAAGAGGAGAATAGAAGTCATAGTGAGGGGGAAGAAATACAGGAGAGGAGGTCATATAAAAGAGGAGGGAGAGTCATTAGAAATGAACCATCAAATACCAGAGAACTTATGGCATCTCCAATCACCGTGACATGCTTTACACATGTGGGATGTTTTGAGTTTTGTGAGAAAGTACAAAGGTTACAATACCATCATATGTTGGTCAGATTATTCATTTAAAACCTCCATGACAACCATCTAACCCTTGCTGGTATTACTTTCACTGTGTCCCCTAACATCATATCAACTGCTATTGAGATCCCAAACATTGGAGAAAAATGGTTCAAGCAAGGAAATTTGAATCAGTTTTATTATGAGCCATATGTTAAACCAAGGTAAAAGAATGAGAGAAAGAGGATTTTTCCTTTTCTCTTATCTCCTAGACAAATATGTCCCTATGATGAAAATTATTATGAGGTACTTTACTTGTGAGAGTAGGTTTTCTAGACTCTAATCCTATCATATTCGACTACTCATGCACTTCACAAGAGTTAGTATGCTTAATATACCTTACTATCTCTAACAGAGCATTGAGAATATGACATTCATTTCCCAAAAGATAGATTATGATCATCAAATGCAAAGTATCTTTCATCATTCCCTCATCAAGATGATAGTCCTTCATCACCTTGATCAATTAAACATTACATGGGACACCTTCATATACAATGATATTTTCACTGTCCCACCTATTCAGCATGGAAAATATGAACCTTCATCATCTCATCCCTCCACATCCATACCTCCATCTCAGTCTACTATTCATACATCATCACCAGATCAAACACCTTCATCTACCCCACCACCTTCTTCTCCATTTCACTTAGAGACTAGGTCACCTAGCAGAGGTGAAATTAGCAAGCCTAAAAGGGATAATCTGGGCACATTGGCACATACCTACCAGATAGTTCATAGGAAAGTGTTTACCCCACTGATTGTAGGAGGGGCCCTACCTTCTTCACCAACAAATTAGGTACACAAAGACAAGGAAAAAATGGCAGAGGTGGACATACATGAAGAGGAAGGCCTCCATGAGAAAGAGGGATATTTTGAACTTGTAAACATGGACACAATTGATGATGATCATTCCTTGATCATCCAAGAGAAGGAAGCCAAGATTAGAAACCTCCAAGCTAATCTTGAAACGTCCCAGTTTGTCATTAAATTTCTTAAACAAGAGAACCAGAAATCGAAGACCAAACACACCATTGATGAAGTGAGATGCATCAAATCACAAAGAGAGGAAGAGAGGCTAAAGCCTTGCTTGAAGAGAAATTAGAGAAGTTCAGTGAACCTGATGATGATGATGATAAGCCTCCAAGACAGAGACCTAGGACTAGAGGGTTGAAAAGAGCTCTAGCCCTAAAGAGACAAAGGGAAGCTGAGCTAGTTGACCAGCTAACCTTAGATGAAAAAATTCCCCTAGAAACAAGTGAGAACATAGAATCATGGCTTGATAGATCCAACCAGCACTTGGGGAAGCTCTTGCCCAAGGCTCAAAATGACAATGATATTCAAAGAAATATGGCAAATCATTATTCCATTAGGAACAAAATTGCAAGGGCCAAGCTCAAACGAGCCCAAACAAAAATTGAAGCCTTGACCAAGCAAGAGGAGAAAATGAGGCTAGACATACTTGTTGAGGTGACAATCCATGCCTCAAACACATGATTAGCCATATTCCCACCAATTTTGACAAGTTTTGAGGCAAAATTTTCAAATTTGTGAAATTCTGTGTTTTTAAGGATATTTTTAGCACAGTCAAAACATCAAATGCGTAGCACGTCAGACGTTGCACTCCTTTTTGGGGCATCTAATGAGAAAATGGCCACCACTAGTAGATTCAAAATGATGAGAACATTAACCCTGTGAATTTTCTAAGCTTTTGGAGGAAAACTCCTCTGTGAAAAAGGATAAAAAGCATCAAAAAACCATGTTTCTGCCTCATTTTTGGCCTGGTCGCTGCGCACTTACCAGTATTGGGAGAAATGAGTTTTGATAGGGAAGATGGGCTTAATTTTTCAAACTAAAGGTAGTTCTAGAAAATATACTTGAAGTACTTTCCAACAAGCCATCTTGGAGAAAATTTGGACACCGGGAAGGCACCCAAATTCAGCCTTGAACAAAGGGGGCACGTTTGACAGGAAAAGGGCGCATTTGACCAGAAAAGGGTGCATTTGGTAGTCTTCTGAAATTTTCTGAGTTTCACTCCAGTTTTGATTTTTGTCTTGGGAAATTTTGATTTTACCTATGTAAATGATGAAACTAAATGTAATTATCATGTTTTTACTATTTACTAGGGTAAATACATTAGGTAAATCAAGAAAATCATGTGTAATGAATCAATTCACTTGAGATAGGAATGAGTCACTTGGACCATCCTATACTCTAGCTATCAGTTCAGATTTTTCTGTAATATCTTTCTCACCTCATGGATTCGACCCTATTGGAGCAGGGTCTCCTAAAGGCTGCAAATGTTTTCCATTTTTGTATATTTTTGTATTGTTTAGTCTAATGCAAGGGTTTTTGGGTGGTTCAAAGCCCCTAACACATTGTAAATGTGTCAAGGGTAGACCAAGAGTCCGCAAACCATGGTTTGTGGACCATTGGATGCGTAGGCTAAATCGGTATAAATAGATGAAAATTTTTGAGTCTTAGGTAGAGAAAAATATAGAGATTGATGCGAAGCACAAATTGTTAGATTTGTAGTCGGGTTGTTGGGTAAGGACTCCTGCTGGCTGTGTGTGCGAAGATCCTTAGTCCTACTTGTGAAGACCCTACTAGATGTGTGCGTAAGCAGTATTTTGGGCATGTAATAGGATTTTGGTATTAATATATATGTGAAGTACTGTTGGACATATGATGTTATCTAGATCTATGATGTTATGATTAATGTGAATGATTGGCTTATGAAAGCATATGTTTGATATTTACGAAATTATCTGTACTTTTGTTATATGAATTGGTAATCTGTAATTGCTACGATTATAGTTACTATGCTGATAGATTGGTATTACGCACGTGGATGCAAAGATAATTACTAGATCTGTGTCTAATCATAGCTCTGTAATATCAGCCTGCGAATAGATCTGTTAAATACAAACTCGATAGGCTGGGAACACAAACCTTATTGACTTACCTGCTCTCTCTCAGGGTGTGGAAACCTGGTTCCAACACCCTCCCATACTGCTCCGAGTGATACTTTGGCATGCGTAGGCAGATCACTGCCGAAAGTGCCAGTAGTATAGGGGTTTTTTAGCAAACCTTAACCTCTAAACCTGGGCCAGGACCCCTCGAGCCAACAAATGGTTCCGTTGCCAGGAACAAGAGCATTTTGAGAGACATCAGGTAATGCCAAGACTATATTAGAAACCTAAGAAGAAAGAAATCGATGTGGTTTGAAAAAAAATTTCAAGAATTCACAGTAAAAGAAAATAGTAGTGTGAAGTTTATCGCATAGGAGTGGAAGAATAAGTAAATTTTCACGGAGATCTACAAGATTTTCTTTGTGACAATTGTGATCGAGCTACAGGAGTGGCTCACAAGGCTTGTCAATTTTTAGAAGTGTTGGAAAGATGAGCGAGTCATGCAGTGGACCCCAGATGATCCGGATTTATGCAGGAATGCAACAGAATAAACACATCACCATAAATACAGAGATGCAGTGGAAATAAAACTTTATTTCATTAATATCAAAGAACTGAAATGTTCTTACAGACAAAATGGAAATAAAACTAGCTATGGCACTGGTAGCTATCTCTGAGGAGAGATGTGGCAGCTATAGGCCTATGAACTAAGTTACAATGAGGCTCGAGGGAATATTTATTATTTAGAAATAATGGATACCCCTAAACATCCAAAAACCTAACCCTAGGAGATGAAGCGCCAAAACTATGGGCCCCGTTTGGGTAAATTGGTGTTTCAACTTCCCAGGGACGTAACTTTGGCATACTATCTCCGCTTGACGCACATCATGCATCATTAGAAATATCTATCTGAGGACTACAACTTTTGCCACGAATATCATTCCAAAATAGAATGATATTTTCTAGAGGCACGATGCCAAAAAAACATCGTTTAGGGCCTCAAAATGCCTACGGAAGTTTAGGACTCGAAAAACTGCTAAAAATAGTAAGTTGTGCCGAAACTGAAAAACTAAAAGAGACAATGGTGGGGCCCCAAGTGGAATAGGCTGGTGGCCACCAATATCCACCTGGATCACCAGAGATGATCCAGCAATTAGAAAAGATTGATAACACCATCACTCACAAGGTATGTCACTGGGTGGATAGTGTGGTAGGAGGTTTTGTGACAGAATTTGCAATCGACCAATTTTTTTCCTACTCTGAATAGAGCAGAGGTTCTTCAAGAGTATCTAGAGTAATTTTTTGAAAACTTTTCCATTACTGATCGAGATCTTGTTGTGCGAAAAGTCATTTTGTGCAGCCATACAGAATGAATGAGCTCTAATCAAAGCGACGGTACAAAGCGCAGTGGTAAGTACTACAGAAATAATCAAGAAGGGGATCGATCTATCTACAGTCTAGTAAGAAATTTTTCTATGCATATCTCTCCATATACACCACCTTCGAACCCTCATAGGGGTAAGAAATCACCACCACCACCACCAAAAGACGATATGACCTTGCACATGAAGCTACCTACCTTAAAGGGCGTGGGGGATGAAGACATGGATCAATTCTGGTTTGTCGCAGGATCGGTATGGATTGCACAGAATGTGGCTAGCGATGCGGTGAAAAGTGTGCAACTATCCCTTGCCTTTGAAGGAAGAGCCTTGGACTGGTACATGGGATATATCAACCAACATGCGAATGTGACTATTGAGGAAATAAAGAATGCCTTGAAACAATAGTTCAAGAAGCCTAAGTCCTACTCTCAGATAGTGAAAGACCTAAAATATTTCAAGAAAGGACCATTTGAGTATGTATGGGAATTTGATCAATGATTAAAGAAAGTAATCAAAGAAGGAGGATTCCAGTATGATGACAGGAAGCAAACAGAATGGTTCATTGTTATGTTACTTCCCCACCTGCGCATGTCAATGGGTCATCAAGCCATTGAATCGTAGGAGAAGGCCTTGGAGGTTGCCATAAAGCTAGAGGCTACACCAAAAGATGATATTAAGTTAGGAGTACAACAGATACAGGGCCAGCTAAAAGAAATGCACATAGAGATTTAGAATCTGTGAAAGGAACAAGGAACATTGGCTAGCCTTGAAAGATGGTGGATACCATGCAAGGTGAATGGCCACACCAAGGATAACTGTCTGCTGCTCACAAACTACATGCAGGCCAGGGGACCTAGCCCACTGTGCCCTAGGGAAGCTTCAAGACCAATTGGGTTGGCGCTATGGTGCGATGATTGTTGCATTGCTAGGCTACATGATATCAACCACTGCCCCGGCCACCTTACCACATATATCCTAGAAGTACAGAAAAAATGGTGTAGGTTTTGCATGTATGTAGGACATGATGAGTATAACTACCGAACTTATGATCTGATGATAGATCGGGGAAACCTATATAGGGTACAGTCGGACCCCTCATCACAAAAATCCACCACGGGTATAGGAGGCTCCCCAGCTAGGGGCAGGGGAGGGGGACGAGGTGGAAGCACACGTATGGGTAGAGGCCAACTGATCTGCTATAATTGAGGGGAGGTAGGTCACTTTGTGAGGGACTTCATGAAACCAAAACAGAAATCCTGCAGATATTGCAGACAACTGGACCATGTGATCTAGGACTAGTCGATTCTGATAGCCAAGGTGCAGGAAAAGCAGTAGACACCTACACAGAATATACAAAGGGTTAAGGTGGAATCTTGAGAGGAGGGGCCAAGTGTTAATGTGATAACGTGTAGTGACATGGCCACCGGAGGGTCTGAAGAAAAACCTGAGGTGGAGCCTCTTATCTATAAAGTAGCCACTAAACAGGAAGGCGTGGACTTACAAATGGAGAAGGAGACCTTTGTTGCAGCTCGACAAGACATTTCTCAGGCTAAGGCATCTGCTCCTCAGAACCTCACTGATGGTAGAGTTGAAGATGAGGTCAAAACATTATTGCAAGCATGCATGAAGCTGTTATGTAATCAACAGGCCATAGAAAAACTCCAAGCCCTAATCGACAGCTGTGCAGGAAAAAAAACCCCAGATATGGAAGTTAAGGACATGCACAAACTATATAAGCAAAAGAGACCCACTGGTCGAGAGATGTAGTTAACTACATAGATTGGTGATTATGAAATGGACTAGGTTATTCTAGAGCTAGGATTAGATGTGAATGTACTACCTAAATAGACTTGGCAGTGAATGGGAGAACCTAAGTTGGAATGGTCCACTATCCAGCTACGCATGACTAATCAACAGAAGATCATACCGTTGGAAAGATTATCAAAGATTGTAGTAGATATCGCCGGAGTTAAGGTACGGGATGACTTTGAAGTCATTCAGATTGCAAAAGATGCATACCCCTATCCGGCACTCCTAGGATTGGATTGGGCCATTGATATGGACATTATAATCAATTTGAAGAAAAGAAGCATGGTGTTTGAAAGCGAAGGAAAACGGGTGATCATACCATTAGACCCCGCAAAAGGAGAAAGGTATACCGAGCCATTGCATGCGGAAGGAGAGGTGGATCACATATATAATTTAACTACGAGGGAAAAAGACTAGATCAATCCTACGGTCGATGGTGTGCTTTTCTAGGAAAAGGATAGCGAATACTTTTCCGAATCTGACAAAGAAATAGAAAATTGGAAAAACTGATTGCATGATGTCTCTGCACTGCGCTTCCTGCGAATTGCCAGGGAATTTTGTTGCATATCCTCTGAGGTAAGAGAACTACCCTACGTTGGTGGTTTCGGTAGTGTAAAATAATTTATGCGAACATTCGAAGCTGAGGTTCCCAGAGAATGGAGGCTATGGGCCCTTAATCTAGCTATGCACGCAATGCCTGCAATATGGTGGGACACACATAAGGATGCATTCCAGGAGTGGGAGGAATGTCAAGATATGATGATCCTATGATTTGAGCCCCCGGCTGAGGTATCCATCAAGACGTTCCTTGGCCCAAGGGACCCGTGTGAACACTTTTTCACTTGGATGGAGAAGTGGTACGACTGAACTATGGAGGAATGGGTTCACCTGTTTATTCAGGCATTGGGATCAATCTGTATTGCGTGGTACTTGGATTTGGATCTACATCAATGCAATCGCCACTAGGAATATTTGAAGGATGAATTCATTGGTACCTTTGGACTAACGGGGGGCTCGAAGGTGCTTGACGAATCTATGCAGGATATAGATACATTCATGTTTGGTGAATCCAGCTCCTCTGCAGCATTTGGGGTGCCAACGTGGGAAACACAGATGTAGGATATTGTCAATTGTCACAATATAACTATAGAAGAATGCGATGAGAATCTGCGGAATGTCTCTATCCCAGAATCAGAGGGGGAGCACGCAGTTTCAGGACCTCCACTGCAGAATGTGGATGTAACAAAACCTCTGAAACTGTGGGAAGTCAACATTGACACGACATAGCAGCCTAAGTTGGCTAAAATTGGTGACTAATGGGATGATGACACTATAAGCAAGGTGGCTGAATTTCTCATAGAATACCAAGACTTATTCTCGACCAAGTTTTCGGAGCACAAGGGGATCACAGGGGACCTATGGGTTATGCGCATCACGCTAAAACTGGATGCACGACTGATAAAGTAGTAGCCTTATCGACTGAACCCTAAGAATAAATAGCAAGTTATGGAGGAGATATATAAAATTCTCGCTGCAGGTATTATCGAGCCATTCAAGCAGTCAGATTGGATAAGTCCGATGGTGGTTCAAGAAAAGAAAAAGAAGGGAAAGGAAAAGGTAGAAGGATCAGGGAAACCCCCGAAGCTCTTGAAATGGGTGGGGGGAAAGCCCCATACATCCCCGTGGAACATAAAATCCCCAAAGGCGACGCCCGAGGCGTGTGCTGCTCAGGAGGAGGCCTAGCCTACCGACCCGATCAATTGGTTACCTCCCTTCATCTGGCCGCGCAGGTCCTTGACACACATGCCTAAGAACCTCAATGGGTTGATCACCTATCTGCAGATTCCATTGACCCTAGGAGAAGTCCCCATCATTGGTGAGCCTTTTAGGAGGCTCCATGAGATCAAGTTTAATGATCACGACTTGGCCAGTTTGGAGGCCTTCCCTAAGCTGGCCCATGAATTGTACCTTGACGCAATTCAGGAAGACGATGAGATCAAAGTTGTTCCCCAGTGCTGGGTGCATGGTTTGGCCAGGTCCGGGCTCCTAAACCTCCCAAGGATGCCACACTTCAGGCACTACAACGTCACGGACCGGCTGGACCAATAGTTGCTCGCTCTGATTCATGATGGCTACTTGTGGATCTAGGAAAGAATCCCCATCGATGCTGCACTGGTTCAAAGAATTACTGGTCTCCCAATGAATGGACCAAACCCTCTGGAGCACATGGGCAAGAAGTATGAGGGAGAAACTGCTGAGTATGTGCACAAAACCTACCATGTGGAGTGCAATACTCGGGGATTCATAATTAAGTCCATCAGCGAACAAGGCATGCAGTTGGGTTCCATGTTGTTGGCATGAAAAATGATGAGAAAATGTGTCAGGTCACCTTTTTCCCTGCCTACATAATTCAGTTGGTGGGCCAATGTGGGAAAGGGGTATGTTTTAACTGGGCTCAGTATTTGTGTGATGAGTTTATGACTAATTTCCGTGAGTCCCAAGAGTAGGGCCGCACCTTTTGTTATTCCTGGTTATTGTTCCTCATAGTGTTGGCTACCTGGGAAGCCCCTACGGATTCAGTACTCCCTGAGCTTACCTTGGACATGTGTGAAGGGGCTCGCTATGTGCACTTATGGGATTCTAAGGATCTGCAACGTCTCGAGGACAACTAAGTTTTCTGGGTCCTGTTTCAAAGTAGCTTAGCCACAACTATTAACTCCCGACCACTGTTGTCCCCTATCGTGTATGACAGATACAAGGGCATTGTGGCATTCTAGATCACTATCCACAACGTCCATATTAGAGCACACAAGGATAAATCCTGGAAGTCGCTCCCTTATATGGTGGCAGACGAAGAAATTGACAATGTCATTGCACTCTGGCATCCTAACTGGAAATTCGGCTTTAAAAATGGTGCAAACGGTGTCGAAGGAACCAGTACATCAAAATTCAACCCCCTTTTCATCATCAACAATACCAGAGGCACGACCAAGAGCACCGGGAAGGACACGGGCACTGAAGCACAAAAGGGTGCACAACAGAAGCAGAGCATGGAGAAGGACGCTAAAGCAGAGACTCAGTTCGATTCACAGCTATACTTGGGTATAGAAGGCTTGAATACCGGAGGACCTACCTCCCACCGAGGCATGAAGTGAACAATTGAGCCTGTTAAACCCTGGAAGAAGCAGCGCTTGCAGTGGGCAGAACGAGATGAGACAGTCACACTGACTGATGGGGACCTCGAACAAATTGTTGATGCAGTCACTCTGGCCGTGGAGGATAGATGGGTAGCCTTAGAGGAACATAAAATTTTTTTGTTCGACACAATCTAGGCTTAGATCCATGTGATATAGCTAAAGATAGACACATTGCAGACTAGTGTGACCCAGGTCCATATGCCGTCAGCTGCTAGCAACACAACACTAGTTATAGACAAAATCTACCTTTGTTCTCTCCCTGGCGCAACCCTTGTGATCATTCCATCTGACCTGGGAATGCAATTCCAGGCCAGTACAGAAGTTTAGTTGAATTTATCAAGGCTACCTCATGAGGCCTTATAGGGTCTCCACACCTATTTATATCAGGAAATTCACCATCGGGACCAACAAGTGCACCAACAGCTCAGAGTGGCTAAAAAGACAATTGATGCAAAGAAATTTGAAGTGTGCCTTGCCACCGTGAAGAAAACAGAGCTAGAAAATGTGATTCGCCAACTTTGCACAGATGTTACCGCAGAAATATTGGCCACGGCTACCCCTCAAGCTAAGGTTGAAAGGTTGGTCGCAGCACCGAAGGCCTCCACGGCAGAAGTTAGGGTGGTCAAGACACAGATGGAGTAGCAGATCACCGATCTGCAAGCTAACTTGCAGCCCAAAACACCTTCGGAGGTATGGGCCCAACGAACTACGCTGGTCACTGCGGATACGAATGCCATCACAGGGAAAATCGCGTAGGGTGCCCACTTATTAGAAACATACATGAAGCTATGGATCAAGGTCCAGTGCGACCCGATCCTACGAGGCATCAACTAGGACCTGTTTCAGAAAGAAGAGGATTTCGAGACATTAGAAGCCACCTTACCCACTTTAGTTCCTGCTCAACGTTTGACACAGTTGCACACCAGTCACTCCCTCCAAGCTGATATTGATGAACTTTGGTAGAAAAAGAAGGTCCTTGGTGACCGCTTGAAGGCTTGGGCTACTGAGGCCCTCAAGCTTTCACAAGATATCGATGTTGTGGTTAAGAAGCTAAACTAGACTCTGGAGAGCGTCACTGCCATGACGAAAGGTCCGATTTCAGAAAAGTTGGTCCACATGGCACATAATACTGCTGCCCAAAGTGAAGCCATGCTACTCCCATTAGCTGAGGCAATCAGATTATTGCAGGCGCAGGTCGAGACCCCACTAGCATAGTGACTTAGGACGAGTCCCAAGATTGTGTTGGGGAACTGTTGGAGCAGGGTCTCCTAAAGGCTGCGAATTTTGTCCATTTTTGTATATTTTTTTACTTTTGAGTCTAACGCAAGGGTTTTTGGGTGGGTCAAAGCCCCTAACACATTGTAAATGGGTCAAGGGTAGACCAAGAGTCTGCAAACCATGGTTTGCGGACCATTGTATGCATAGGCTAAATCGGTACAAATAGATGAACCTTTTTTAGTCTTAGGTAGAGAAAAAGATAGAGATTTATGTGAAGCATGAATTTTTAGATCTGTAGTTGGGTAAGGACTCCTGCTGGTTGTGTGCACAGAGATCCACAGTCCTATTGTGTGCGGACCCTATTGGCTATGTGCGCAGGCAGTATTTTGGGCATGTAATAGGATTTTGGTATTAATATATATGTGAAGTACTATTGGACATCTGATGTTATCTAGATATGTGATGTTATGATTAATGTGAATGATTGGGTTATGAAAGCATATGTTTGATAGCTGCAAAATTATCTGTACTTCTATTATATAAATTGGTAATCTGTAATTGTTGTGATTATAATTACTATGCTGATAGATTGGTATTACGCACGTGGATACAAAGATAATTACTAGATTTGTGTCTAATCATGGCTCTGTTATATAGGCTTGTGAGTAGATATGTTAAATAAAAACTCGATAGGCTGGGAGCATAGACCTACTTGACTTAGTTGCTCTCTCTCAGGGTGCGGAAACCTGGTTGCATCACCCTCCCATACTACTACGGGTGAAAATTTTACCTGCGCAAGAAGGTCATTGCCGAAAGGGCCAGTAGTATAGGGGTTTGTTGGCAAACCTTAACCTCTGAACCTAGGTCAGGACCCCTGGAGCCAACAGACCCCTGAGGATGAGTGAAGGTGGTTTTCATGTCTATTTAACTCATTTCTTCACACTAGTGAAGGGTTGGAATCAGTTTGATTTTTTTTAGTTGATCAAGGAAGCTTTGTACTCATTTTTAGTCAATCTAATAAAAAGGAGTTGCAGCAACATTTATGGGATATCTGTGGTATTGAATGATTTTCATTTTTTATTTTTTAAGTATCATATGTTTCAAAGTATTGTGTTCATGTTCACTTTCATGTCTATTTTATGATATTTTACATGTTATAAATTCAGAATAAATGTTTGGCATGCTTTGTTTCAGATAACTGATCATATTTTGTTCATTATATTTCGTCTGAGAGAAATACATCTCTTATGCTTTTATGAACCTTCTTACAGTTTCAAAACCATTCCATAACCATTCCCTTCAAGTGATTTTCATTGTACCTACCTTGCCCCGTTGATCCCTGCAACCCTAACTCAATTTCCCTTAGTTTTCCTTGACCTAATTTCTTTCATCTAGTAATTTTCCCAAAAAAAAAAAAAAAAACAACCCCCTGCACTCTATATCTAGCCTAAAAACCCTAATTTCTCCAACCCTCCTGGTTGTGACCTTTTTGGAGAGAGCCCTCTACATCTTGATAGGGCTAGCTATCAAGTCAAAAGCTTGGTTTGTGGTTACATCTGTTGGGATTCCTTCCCGATCCTTGAGAATCTAGCAGAGTGATAACGAATGGAAAGACAAAGCTTTTGACAAAGGAACAATGATGGGTAATTGTGTAATTATGCTCACTAGATGTCCAAACATCTAAGCTATCCATTTGTTTAATTCTTCAAAAAGTGCTTGATAATTATTCCAAGGTATTTGAGACTCTCAAAGGTATCCCACCTATTTGTGACCATGATCATGCTATTCAGTTGATTCCAGGAATTTTTCCTCCAAACTTCACACATTATATATATACATATTCCTAGAAGATTGAAATTGAACATGTGGTGGCAGAAATGTTATCAGAAGGTATAATCCAACCTAGCCAAATTTCTTTCTCTTCTCTAGTACTAGATAGTTTCAGTTGTTCTTGATGGGTGCTAGATACTTTTTCATATGTCGAAGAACTTATTTTCCAATGAGGTTAGGCCTTCTATGTTAAATCAGAATGACGTGGTGTATTAATCTCTACTGATTTAGGTCTTAGTACCAAAGAATATTTTGCATAACTGGGAAATCATTATGGAAAGGAATAGTGGAACAACAAATAATGGCCAACATGAATGGATTTATTAAAGATGTTTGTAAGAATATTGAAATGTGAGATGCACTTTTAGAGTGTTTGGTATATCATCTTTTCAGATATTTGTGGATGTGTTTTTTCACAAATTCCTAACTGCTTTTTCTCCACAAAAGGTAGTGAACTGTGTTATTGAGCCGTGTCAAGGTATAACACTCTTATAGGTACTATACATAATATGAAATAATGAAAATGAGGAAATGCAATAACTGGTTAAAGATAGTGATAGGTAGTCTGTATAAATAACAAACACCAGAAGAACCCATTAAGAGATATTCATATGCAGAACCCAATTTTTTTTTTCACATTCATATGGTTCCTCAAAAAATGATTAAATGGGGGCTTTGGATAGATATCCACTCTCTTTACTTTTGTCATCATTTAGATTGCTTGCATGATAAAATAATGTCATCATTCATATTGCCTACATGATAAACTTATTAGGGCATATAAATGCTGAGGACAGACAAAAATAATACCTACCTACATTTTAAATATAAAGTTGCCTTTTTCAGGATGATAAATTGTAAAATAAGCACATCCCACACTCTCACATGTAGCAAGAATTGATATATGTGTGATACCCCTTCTCTGCTTTAATAAATATAAAGCGTCATGACTGGAAGAGGAATATAAATGTATACAAGTGTAAAGCCAATTGGAATCTAAATGTATACAAGTGTAATAAATCTATTAAAGAGGCGTAGATCATGAAATGTAATGCTAGTGTCTATTATTACTCTTTACCATGGGATAAACCAATTGCAAGGTATGTTCGTGGATGTACCTCTTCTGTTTTTTGGATTCTTCAGCGGAATTAGCGTGGCTATTATTAACCTCAACTTATTATCCCTTAGCTGGTAGTGGCTATGAAGAGATCTCGGTCCATAAATCTTCCTCCAGCCAAAAAATAGATTTAGCGTGCCAAGCATCACAGTACCCAAACTTCTGCAAGTCATATCTATAGAGAAATTCCAATATTAGTGAGAAGAAAGAACTAGTGGATATTATTGTTGTGGCCATAGTTGTGTCACAACAAGCAACCATGAAAAGTTATATTACCTCAAAGAAACTTCTCTCTAAATCGAAGGACGCGAACTTAATGGGTGTCACTACCAATTTCCTGGAGTATTTGCAGACTGCCATACAAAAAATGCTTGAGCAGAATTAGCACCGAACAAGTGGAGTGGGAAAATAAATTTGAATAGGTCGATTAAGATTTTAGAGTAGCCGCCAAATTAAATTTCCAAGTGTTTTCCCTAAACGTCATAAGACCGATGTTTTGGCTCCTAAAAGTCACAAGACCGATACTTAGCCCTCAACATCACAATACCAACGATATCTGTAAACGTCCCAAGAGCGACGATCATATCCTAAATTTCGCAAGACTGAAGTATGTCTCCTAAACGTTGGTATTCCAATGGTTTCACCCTCAACATCACAAGGACGATGGTATCCCTAAACTTCCCAAGACCGATGATTGTCTGCTAAACGTCGCAAGACCAACAGTTTGTCCTAAAACATCAATATTCCGATGGTTTTTCCTAAAATGTTAGTATTATGATGATTTTCCTAAACTTCGTTGTTCCAATGATACTCCAAAAACTTCACTAGAGCAATGTTTGCTGGGGAAATTTCTGACAATTCGTCAAATGTGTCGGAACTAAAGTGTCGGAATTTTGACCATATGTACTAGTGTGTTGGTGCACAATAAGGGTATATCATGGCATATTTATATGGATATAGAAAACTTAATAGGTTCTCTAATTAGGATAAATTTTCATTCCTATCATTGATGAATTGTTGGATGAACTAAATGGAGAAACTTACTTCACCAAGTTAGATCTTGGCATTACTAATGCACCTTCCACATTTCAAGGTTTGATGAATTCTATTTTCAAACCCTCCCTTAGAAAATTTTTGTTAGTGTTTTTTGATGATATAATAATCTACAACAAGTATTGGAAATATCATGTTCACTATGCTGATAGGGTGCTCAAACTATTGAAGGAGAAATAAGTGAATGCAAAACCCTTTAAATATTTCTTTGGGGTACATGAAGTAAAATATTTGGGTCATATTGTATCTCATGAGGGTGTTAAGGTAGGCCCTAAAAAATTGAAGCCATAAAGGAAAATCCCCACAACATTAAAGCATCTTTGAGGATTTTTCATGTTGATGATGCATTATTGCAAGTTTGTTAAGAATTGTGGGAAAATAACAACACCACTAACAACACTACTAAAGAAAGATGCATTTTTTTTTACTCTAGAATCAACCCAGGCTTTTAAACATCTTAAAGAGGCAATGTGTAGATCTTAGTTCTTAGCTAAACCAAACTTCACAAAAACCTTTATTCTAGAATGTGATGCCTCAGGAAATGCCAGTGGATTTGTTTTAATACAAGAAGGAAGAACCATTGTTTTTGAAAGTCAACCAATCATAGAAAAATATTTACAAAAACATACTTATGATAAGGAAATATTTTCAACACTATATTCTCTAAAGAAATGGTGCCCTTACCTAATGGGAAGACATTTCAAGGTAAAAATAGATTGTGATAGTCTTAAATACTTCTTGGAACAATGATTATCTTCAGTATAAAAACAAAAATGGGTCACAAAGATGTTGAGTTATGATTTTGAAACCATCTACAAAAAAGGGAAGAAAAATGTTGTTTCATATGCACTCTCAAGAACAGATGATGATGTGGAAGCATTTCTTTGTGTCATTTCTATTATCCAACCTAATTGGATAATTGAAGCAAGGGAGGAATGGAAGAATGATGAAGAGGTGTGGAAACTCAGTCAAAAGTTTGTATCAAGATCCCAATGCACATGATTAATTTATCTTGAAACATTATTCACTATGGTACATAGATTTCTTATATCAATGTAAGAACTCCCGACTCAAACAAAAACTTCTCTTTGAATTACACACATCTAGTATAGGAGGGCACTTAGCATTTTTAAAAACTTACCACAGGGTCATGAAGGAATTATTTTGGGATGGACTTAAATCTAATGTTCAAAATTTTGTGGCTAAATATTTGGCTTGCCAACAAAATAAATTGGAGACAAGTAAGATCTTGGGTCTTTTACAAATATTGCTCATTCCAAGTAAATTGTGGGCGGAGGTATTAATGGATTTTGATGAGGTCGAATAAAAATTAACAAATCCATGTATGCAAACACTATATCCAATCCTAGTCTTCCATATTAGCACAAACCATAGTCACTAATGCTACACAGATACTTGAAAACTCGCTTCACTATGATCCAATGTTCATTCCCTGGTTTTGAGATAAACCTACTCAATAATCCCACTACATGTGCAATGTCCAGTCTTGTATAGACCATTGCATACATCAAGTTACCAATTGCACTTGCATATGGAACATAAGACATGTGCTATTCGTATTCCTATGTCTTTGGACATTGTTCTGCAGATAACTTTGCACCTACATGAACAAGAACCTTCACTAGTTTATTATCTTGCATTTTAAAATTCTACAATATTGTCTCAACATACTTCATGTAGTTTAAGAGTACCTTCCTCTTTTTCTGATCTCTTTTAATTACATTCAAAATATATAGTTTGTAGCAACAAGATTCTTCATGTCAAATTTAGAGGACAATTGGGTCTTCACATCATGGATAATTTCTCTCTCATTTCCAATCAACAACATATTATAACCAAATACAATACTACATAAATAATACAATCACCAATGAATTTAAAATACACATAGTGATCCACTTTTCTCCTTGTGAAGCCAAGTCCCTACATATATGTTTCAAATTTTTAATCCACATCCCTGATGGTTGCTTTAACCAATACATAGACTTTTTTTTTACCTACATACCATTTATTTCTTACACTTCACCATAAATAATTCTAGTTTCTTCATGCATATATCTTCTTATTGATCTCCGTGATGAAATTTTGCCTTAATATCCATTTTATATACCTCAAAATAAGAAACAAAAATAGATAAAAGTAATATAATAGAAGCTAGATTGAAAATAGGAGAAAATATATCACCAAAATTAATTCCTGGATCCTAGCAATAGCCTTTTTCTACCAATCGAGCATTTTATTTCTCGACATTTCCTTCTACATTGATCTTCTTCTTAAACACCAATTTGTTTCCAATGGGTTTCCTTTCCTCCAAAAAATATAAAATATCCGAAGCCTTATTTTTTTCCATGGATGCCATTTATTCAACCATGGCCTTTTCCAAGAGTTTCACATCCTATAAATCAACTTCCTCCTTAATATTTATGGGATGATCATTAGTAATAGATAAAGAAAAAAATGAACATAAATCAAATGGAAAATACCTCTCTAGATGTCTTCTTTCCCGAACTGATCTATTCAAAAATGGATTTTGTGATTCTTCTTCTTATGGTTCTCATTCTTCTATTGCATCTGAATTTTCATCCTTTAGTTCAAAATTTATCTTTTGTGGTTCCTTTTCCTTTTAGTAGGACTTCATGTTTCACAACAACCTTAAAGTCTCTAAATACCACACCTCTATTGTACATGACCTTCTTTGTTCATAGGCTCCAAGTATTGTTACCTTTAAACCATATTTATACCCAAAATATTTGCACCTTTCATATTTACTATTCAACCTAGTTCCCTTCTCCTTTAGAATAGATACATATGTGTAACAACTCTCGTTAAAAATCCATGTACAAAAATATAAGACCAAGGTCGTGGGACACATATTCCAAGATGAATGGTGGGAAAAACATCCTAGTGTGGGTGTTCATTTGGTTTATTGTGCTGAGAGGAAATTGGAAAAGTAAATTGAAAAGAATTTGGAAAGGAAAGAGACATTAATTTCCATTTTAATTATGAAAATAATGAAAAATAGGAGAAAAGGTAGGTGAAAGGTCGCAGGTTTCATGTGAGGAGGAAAATGAAGAAAAATAATGGAAATTTAAGAAATTAGAGGCCTCATTGGTAAAAAAACTTATGAGGATTAGTTGGTAAAATTATGATCGTTTTAGCTTGGAGCTCTCTCTTTATTCTCTCTTTCTCATACTCTCGGACACTTAGAGTTTTCTTGGAGAAACCTTGGAGGAGTGTTGCATAATTGGGATTTGGAGCAATAAGAAAAATGAAGAGTAGGAAAGAACAATAGGACATTAGGATTAGAAACTACAATGGGTTTTTCTTGCAAGTACCGAGTTGCATGTATGATTTCCTTGCTAGTTTTGGCATGCATGGAATATGCATGTGGGTTATTGGTTATGATATGTCATTGGAATTGAGGATTTCCTTAATTGAAAACAATTTTTCCTAGCCTTTCCATTTCCTATATAGCCATGGTTTTGTTGGTTTACTTTTATTTTCTGGTTGGTTCTCATGTTCCTTTGGTTGTGAATTGAGTTATTAGTTCCTGGAATCCTTGGTTGGAAAAATTCTCTGAAATCCCTATAACAAATTGGGTTGAGTTACTAGTACTAGAAGCCTTGGTTAAAAAAACACTCTGCAAGCCCTTGGTGAGTTGAATTACTTGTCCTATAAGCCATGGTTGGATAAAATCTCTTGAATCCCGACAACAATTGTGGGTTGAGTTACTAGTCCTAAAAGCCCTAGTTGGAACAAACACTCTTGAGGCTTGGACAACTTTTTACTTGGGTAGAAACCAATATGGTGATGGTTTGTGATGTCTAGCCATGAGATGGAATCACTAGTTGAGGGTTGAGGTGGTTTGGCTTCTGTTGTGAAACCAACTCAAAAAATAGAAGAAAAGGGATATCAACGCCTTGGAAATAAGACACTTCGAGGGGGAAACCTCCAATACATTACATGAATGAAAAATTCTTGGATGATACAAATGAAAAAGCCTCCTTTCTATATATAGGAGACCATGGGGTCACAATGTAATCCTAGTCGGCCTAACAATAATAATGTAAGGGTACAATAATAACAATATGGGGGTTACAGGGGTACAACAATAACAATAAGGGGGTTACACTAACAAAAATAAGGGACTATACTAGTAATATAGGGATCTAAAATGCTCCTCTCCTTCAAAAAAGTGTTGTCCTCAACACTTGAGTAGCTCCAAGTGCTTTTGTATCAAAATTCTCATCCTCCTATGTATAATCTTCAGTGGGTAAGTTCTTCCATTTGATGAGATACTTTGAAAATTGATCGATTTTGTAGCTGTCGAGTTCTTGTTTCCGTAACTGCTTCAGGTTCCAATATGGTTTTCCTTCCTCATCAAGTTCTGGAAATATTTTTTGAACCTGAAGTTTGTCCCTTATAACCTTTTTTACGCATGAAACATGGAAAACAAGATGCACTTGCGAACAAGTAGGAAGCTCCAATTTGTATGCCATAGTACCAATGTTTTGCAACACCTTGTAAGGACCATATTACTTTGGCGATAATTTATTATCCTTCTTAGCTTGCTTGAGGGACATTTGTTTGTATGGTTGTAGCCATAAAAATACCGAGTATCCCACATCAAAACTTCTCTCACTGTGATGTTGATCTGCCTGTTGTTTCATTCGATTTTGTGCCAAATTTAGGTTATCCTTTAAGAGTTGGAGAACTTCTTGTTGATGCTCAATGTGATCCTCCGTTGCTTGAACCTAGAATTTTCTCTTAAATAAGATGTGATGGACGTTGGATGATATCCATAAAGTTCCATAAATGGGGTCATTTTTGCTGTACTATGGAAGGAAGTGTTATACCACCATTCAGCGGGAGGTAACCACTTGACCCATTGTGCTTGCTTATCAGATACAAAACAACAAAGATATCCTTACAAAAATTTATTCACTATCTCTGTTTGACCATCGGATTGAGGATGATAAGATGAGCTATGAGCTAGTTGAGTACCTAAACAAGAAAATAATTTCATCCAAATATTTCTTGTAAAAATGGGATCTTTGTCACTTACAATAATCTTCAGGTTTCCATGTATCTTTTGATTCGTTTCCATAAATGCCACAACAATTGTACTTTCTTTAAATGGATGAGATAATGCACAAAAGTGTGCATACTTGGTAAGTTTATCAACTACCACCATGATAACACTTCTTCCCTTGGACCTAGGTAAACCTGTGATAAAATCCATTGAAATCTCCTCCCAATGTTGACTTGGAATAAATAAAGGTTGTAGGTCTTAATTGTCTCAACTTTTTTTTGTTGGAAAACCAAACATTCCACCACAAAATTTTGAATACCAGATTTAAGGCCATCCCAAAAAAATTCTTTCTTCACCCTGTGGTAATTTTTTTTAAATCTCGAGTGTCCTCTTAAAGGAAAAGTGTGTAATTCCAAAAGAATCTTTTGTTTTAGTTGGGAATTCTTGAAAATATATAAGTGATCTTTGTACCATAAGGAATCATTTTTCCAACTAAATGTATCAGATGTACTAGGATCTTGTTGCAAATTTTAAATGAGTGTGCACACTTCTTCGTCCTTCTTCGATTCATCGCTTGCTTCTGTTATCCAATGTGGTTGGATAATAGAAATGGCACAAAGAAATACTTCCACCTCTTCATCCTTTATTGAAAGTGCATCTTCAACAACATTTAGCTTCCCTTTTTTGTAGATGATTTCAAAGTCATAACCCAACATCTTTGTGACCCATTTTTTCTGCTCTTCTGAAGATAGTATTTGTTCCAAAAAGTGTTTAAGACTATCATGATCAATTTTAACCTTGAAGTGTCTTCTGATTAGGTAAAGTATCCATTTCTTTAGTGCATGTAGTATTGCCAACATTTCCTTCTCATAAGTAGCCTTTTGTAAATGCTTTCCTTTGATTGAACGACTTGAAAAAGAAATGGGTCTTCCTTCTTGCATTAAAACAACACCAATCCCATTTCCTAAGGCATCACATTCCACAATAAATGGTTTTGTGAAGTCTGGCGTAGCTCAGACTAGTGCTAGGCACATTGCCTCTTTAAGATGTTCAAAGGCTTTAGTTGCTTCAGGAGTCCATGAAAATGCATATTTCTTCAATAATGTTGTTAGAGGTGCTTCTATTCTCCTATAATTCTTAACAAAATTGTGATAATACTGTGTTAACCCGAGAAATCCATGCAACTGCTTTATGGTTGTGGGGACTTTCCATTCTTTAATGGATTTAATTTCGTTAGGGTATATCTTAACACCTTCATGAGATACAATATAACCCAGATATTCCACCTCTTGTACTCCAAAGAAGCATTTGGATGTTTTTGCATATAATTGTTTCTCCTCCAATAGTTTGAGCACCTTGTCAACATGTTGAACATGATCCTTCCAAGACCTGCTGTGGATTAGTATATCATCAAAAAATACTAGCACAAATTTTCTAAGGAAGGGTTTTAAAATGGAATTCATCAACCCTTGAAATGTAGAAGGTGCATTGGTAAGGCCAAAAGGCATGAAAAAAATTCATAATGACCCTCATGATGCTATTTTCGGAATATCTTCAGTCTTCATTCTAATTTGATGATATCCTGAACAAAGATCCAACTTGGTAAAATAAATTGCTCCATGTAATTCATCCAATAATTCATCAATCACGGGAATGGGAAATTTATCTTTAATAGTGAGCTTATTGAGCTCCCTATAATCTGGACACATGCACCATGATCCATCCTTCTTGTGCACCAATACTACTGGAGCAGAGAAAGAACTTTGACTAGGTTGAATTATACCAGCCTCTATCATTTCCGCAATCATACGTTCAATTTCGCTCTTTTGGACATAAGGATATCTATAAGGCCTGATGTTTGGAGGAACACTTCCTGGAATAAAATGAATAGCATGATCATGATCATGAATAGGTGGGAGTCCTTTGGGAGTTTCAAACACCTTGGAATGATTGTCCAAGACTTTTTGGAGTTGGAGATCTAGAGAAATAGATGATTTTGATGTTGGAACTTCTAGTGAGCATAATTGTGAAATTACGCATCATTGTTCTTTATTAGGAATCTTTGTCATGACATTAAAGATTATTATCTTTCCTAGCTTCCCTACGAGACCCCATAATTTGATTTCCTTTCCTTCCGAAAAAAAAAAAATCAAGAAAAATTCTTCAAAATTAAAATATACTGTCCCCAAAGATTGTAACCATTGTACTCCTAGTACAACATTAGCACCTCACATTGGGATGGAAAGAATTAGAATATTCAATACATAGTCCCCCATGTCTAGCTTGATATTATGGAATTTTCCTGAGAAATTTATAGCTCCTCCATTTTCAACCATCACTTGACATTCTGGTGCTGGGTATAGGAAACAATTCAATTCCTTCGCTACCTTACAATGAATAAAATTATGGGTACTACCCGAATCAATGAATGCTATTACCTTTTTCATCTTGATATGTCCTTCTATCTTGAGAGTTTGAGGAGTGGTAATTCCTGCCAATGCATTACATGATATGGTCAGACTCATTTCTTCTTCTTGTAGGGTTGCTTCCTGGTGTATATCCTCTTCTTTTGAAGATTCTTGTTCATTTTCTTCTTCCTCTTCACAATCTATGTAAAATAATTTCTTCTCATCACACTTATGACCTTTAGTGTATTTGCTATCACAACTATAGCAAAGCCCTTTTGCTCTTTTTTCTTCCAATTGTTGTGGTGTCAACCTTGTAGGTTGTGGAAGTCTAGGACTAGCAACACTTCCATCTTTATAGATATGAGTGGTAGGCTTCCTTGTCGCCATAATTTTACATTCAATTTTTCGTGCCAACCTGAATGCCTTCTCCAATGAATCAGGTTCCCAAACATGAACTTCATGTTGGATGTTATCCTTTAAAGTCCCTATGAAGACATCAATCATGTGTTCCTCTGTAATATCTGTTACCCTTATATTCAATTTTTGGAAATCCTCAATGTGCTCCACCACTGAACTCTTTTGTTTGAGATTTATCAATTGGCTAAAGAAGGTGTTGTTTTTTTATCCTCATAATGTGCTATCATTTCCTCCGTAAAAATTGATCAAGTGACAATTTTTTTACGGGAGAAAAGCTATCGATACCATACAAATGTATTTTGTTCTAAATGTAAAGTTGGAATGCCTACCTTTTGTGTGTTTTGCACATTATTGAGATCAAAATATTGCTCCATCTGTAGTATCCATGTTATGGGATCCTTGCCATCAAATTTCCTCATATCCATATTTGTAATATGGTGTTCTTCAATCCAATATTAGAGTTTATTAAATCACTATTAACATTTGTTTTGTTCTCATAATGAGTTTCTTCTACTATATTTTCGCCATTAGGAATCATTTCTTGTATCAACTTTGACAAACCTTGCTTCAAACCTTCCATGTCTTCCTTCAAAACTTCCATTTCTTCTTCCATAACATCCTTCAAACCTTCCATCGTAGCTTCCATACCTTTCTTCAAACCATCCATCTTAGCTTCCATGCTTTTCTTCAAAACATCCATTTCATTTTTTGTTGCTCTTTGCGAAAGGTAGTGCATTTGCTCTTGTTTTTTTATATGTCGTGTTGCATTTCTTCATCTTCATGAGCCATATTGACCTTTTGAAGGCTTACTAGGTGTTGAATTCTTCTTAGGAGGAATTTTGGAACCCAATACTGAAATATATTCTCAATAGGCCCTTGGAATCACTTCAAACTGATTTTTTACACAAGACTTATGCAATTATGAAAAAAAATACACACCTTCTTCTTGCTTTTGAGGAGCTCGATATTGAAACTGAATTATCTCTATGATTTCGGATCTTCAATATCTGAAATTTTTCCTTGAGGTAGCCCTCTAAATCCTCTTTAGAATGCCACAGGTCTGACCTGATTTGGATTCTTTAAGACAAAGTTATGTCCAATTTCCCACAATGACCTAATTATGGACTGGTTCAGTAGAGCGAACGTGTATGACTTGCCACATGTCACTGTTTCATCTTTCGGCTCTAAAATTGATAGAAAAGAAATCAAAGTTTGTGTACTTGTGGCCACTCTTTATAGAATTCCAATCTGATGCTTAGAGAGAGAGTTATGAATATTTTCCCATGATCACCTCTTTGAGATGAAATTTGGAAGCCTGAACAAGCCCTAACTTCCATAGATCCTACCTCCCAAAATAATGTGAATCAATCTCTGAAAATTTTCCACGACATTTCTTAGTATTTCAACTTCGTTATGTGAAAATTTCATCTTCTGAAACCTCGTAGAAAAACGTAATAGCGAAAATTATGGGATGACCTGTTTAGGTTAAATTCACGAGCCTGCAAAAATCCCTAACTTCCACAGATCATATCTCCGAACATATTGCAAACTGAGCTCTAAAATTTTTTGAAGATGCTCCTCAGGATTTCGGCTTCTCACTCTAAAAATTTAAGCTTTTGAACCTTTGTAGAAAGAAATTTATAGTGAAAATTCCACGATGACTGTTTGGAGGAGCGAAACCCTAGAATCCAAAGCTCTAATACCAAATGTTGTGAAACCAGCTCAAAATAAAATAAAAGAGATATCAATGCCTTAGAAATAAGCCACTTCAAGGGGAAACCTTTAATGCTGAACATGAATGAACAATTCTTGGATGATACAAATGAAAAAACCTCCCTTTCTATATGTAGGAGTCCATGGGGCCATGATGTAATCCTAGGCGACCTAATAATAATAATGTAAAAGGGGACAATAATAACAATATGGGGGTTACGGGGGTACAACAATAACAATAAGGGGGTTACACTAACAACAATAAGGGAGTATACTAGTAATATAGGGACCTAACAAATTTTGGAATCCCTAGTTTGTTTTGTTTAGTTTGTTCCATGAGATCCCACATTCATGCTTGGTATATGACGCAGGGGTGATTGGTTGAAAGAAATATTTGGTTCAACCCAATCTATGGTCAAGTGGTACATGGAAGTCCCAAATCCGGTTTCATTTTACATATGTTAATAAGAGCTCTTTCTCTCTTGTATTTGATGGGTAAATATACATGTTCATATGTGGTTTCTATGGTTTTTATATCATTGTTATTTCTATTGGTTATATGTTGGTTATGAGTATGTTTTATGATAGACTTGATGTATGGTTCTCATCATATTTTTATTATCAAATGAATGAAAAATGAATATATGACCTAATAGATGATAATGAAGTTATTTTGACAAGGTAACAATGCTTCTTTACAAATCTCAAATAAGTATGAGACCCCTATGCTTAGATTTGTTGTTATGACCTATAGATTACTTATTTGTGACATGTTTGATGAAATGCCTGTCCTGGCTAGTAGAGTTGAATCAAGTACTTATACCAATGTTTGCATTAGTAACCTTGTTTCAATGTTATTTATCATTTCTTTAATTTTCATGAAGTTGTGGGAAGTGGCATGAGACCTAGCCCTGAAAAGTGGATCAAAATATGGGGTCGCTTGCACAGAACTATTTGAAAAAGTAAATAACCACTGCCATGCCTTGTTGTGGGAGAGACTGGAATTCCTCAGTCACATGAATGGCCTTTCATGGGAGCGAATAAGGCCCAGATCAGTGAAATGTCAAGTTTCCTTAGGTGTTGGTCACATGTATGGGTTGGTTGGATCCGAAGGTTTTGTAGTTTGTGTGGAAGGTCAGTTCGGTTTCATTATGTTGGTTCCACTTCCTTAACTGTAAATGGAGAGTTGAATAACATCATAGTAGCATCTCGTCATATGATTACCCCATCATACCGGTTAACTTGGGTAAATGTGGGAGGAGGGTGTTATTGAGTGGTATCAGAGCATGACTCACCCCTTGGATTAGATGGGTGGTGTGTTGGTCATGCATACATGTCTATTCATTATGTTCTCCTTATGCTTGTGGTTTATGTGATTTTTTTGTATGCATGGTGGTGGTCATTCTTTCCATTGTGATGTCATGTAGAAGTAGATCGCATTGTTGTTAGAATGTGTAGCACCGTCATGAATGCATGCTAGTAGTATATGCATTTTGTTATTCGGGTCGGTGTCTATATGTTTTTATGCAATTATTATGGGAATCATTGTCACACATGAGGTCGTTTTATGCATATTAGGTCATCATGATGTTGTTGGTATGTTATGATGTTGATGTGTTGATTGAGATAGAGCAGGATATGCAGATCATCAAGGTGAGGTTGCAACACTAAACTTCGGGGTAAGAGAAAATCATCATACAAGTTTGTATGGTGGCGTGCAGGTATGTGGTTAATGGTTGTTATAAGAATTAGGGTTATGTACATGTTTGTTAGTCTATTATTGTTGTGGTTACATGTATGATAGATGTTAGTCAATCAGTTTGATCCCATGTACATGCGTCATTCAATTATGAAGGATAGTAACTTGTTATTATATGCTTTGAGGTCATATTCACGATGGTTATTGTAATTTAAACTAATATCTTGATGTTATGCGTATAGTTCTAACTTCGATTTACCTATGCAGATGGTTAGGGTTATGAAATTCAAGCATGAGTTAACCTATTTATGATAGTGTGTTGTATTAATCTAGATTGACTGTGGATATGTGATTGTTATGCATGAATGAAAGCTGTTTAGGAGTTTATGATGTGAACATGTTAGGAAGTTACTATTATGGATTTCATGACCTTTTTATGTTTGAGTTGATATGTTGTGAATCTATATCATTATAATCTAGATTGATTTTGCAGACATGATAACCTCCCTGAGATACATTAAGTTATGATTTTTCTTATGTCGTCTACTTGGTTCTTAAATATTTTAATATGTCGTTTGTTTGGATTTTGAGTGTTTGGTGCCTATTATGTCGTCTATATGTTGTTTGAAGTTTTTATTAATTGCATGATATGGGTATGTTTCTATAAGGTTGCATGAAGGAATGATATTGTTTTAAGATGGTTGTACTAACACATATGTGTTAAGACAACTGATATGTACTTGAGTGTAAGTAGGTGATAGATGTAGCATTATGTATTATGAATGATGAATGTGAGTTGATTGTTGATTATGACATGGTTTCTAGACTTGGTAAATGTTGATTTAAAATTAATAAATGTGATGTATTGATCTTTGGAACATGTGGCTAGCATGTGTGTTCAGTTATAAAGAAACGTGCTTGACACAACGATGTAAGGTAACTAGTATGTTGTTATGTTTAATTATGCACTAAAAATTATGTGTTTATGGTAGTATGATGCAGGGGATTGCATGGAAAAAAAGACTGCCATGTAATCTTGGAGAAGGGTCAGGTTGATCTTTCCTTTGGAAATATTGGGAAGTCATGGGGATTGATTCATGGTGTTTCTTTCTAGTCTTATGCTTTTGGTATTTTGTGATTTTTTTTGCTTGATTACGACTTTGTTTATGTCTAATGTATGGCCATACCACTTTTTTTGTGGTGTCATATTGCTATTGGTTTTTCATGTTTTTTTTCTTATGTGTTCCTTGCTCTTACCTTTTAGAGTCTTTCGATTTGAATGGGGAAAGATGAAAGTTAGTGGAGCTCAAGGAGAGCTGGATGAAACCCAACATGTAATATAAGGCTCAGATGAAGTTCAGTGCATGAGTAAAGGGAAGTTGAATGTAATAATAGGACAACCAGTTGGGTTGGTTGAGTCCATTGGGTAAATGGATAGTGGAAGGAAAATCATGAGAAAGGTAAAGCAAATGGATCTAAGATATCATGTGCCTTGTCTAAGTTGCATACAATTGTTCTCAATGTTGTGCTTGATGTGCATGGGTAAAGGGAGTTCTCTTAACCTAAATATTGTGATATCTAGTAATTATGTTGTGATTATGGCTATAATAATTTATGTGTGTGTGTGTGTGTGTGTGTGTTTGTGTGTTTGTCGTTGTCTGATATGGTCATAAAAAATAATGATTGTTTTATGCTAATATTCACATGTATATGTATGCATACATGTATTTCATTGTCTGATAGGGTCGTCAAGGATCATGATTGTTTTTATGCTAGTGCTTATATGTATATGTGCATGTATGTATGTCACTATCTGAAGGGGTCATCAAAGATCATTATTGTGGAGGAATGATCGCTTATGCATGTGAATGGCATGAAGGGGTTCATGGTTTATGAGGAATCAAGTGGGGAAGATATCCATGAAAAATATATAAGTTCAATATTATGTGGATATGAATTGATATTATGTGATTATACTATGTTTATGTAATGAACAGGTAATGTTGAGGGATACATCAATGCAATTAAAGTAGTGTAATCTGTGACATGTTGGGAAAATAATGGATAATGGAAAGACTCTAGATGCAAGGTTGGCTAGTAGAGTTAGTATGTGGTCTCTGGATGTGAAATATTGTTGTTGTGTATATGTTGTACATGTTGTACCTATAGTGTTGTGTACACATTTTTGATACAATGTTATGTATATATGGTGTTGTGTATGTGTTGTTTATGCAATGCTATGTATATATGGTGTTGTGTACATGTTTTCTATGTAGTACCATGTACAAATGGTGTAGAAAATCTCTAATACAACTTTGATACCATGTAGAAATTATATCGAAACTCTATACTAATGGATTCAATCCAATCATGTAATGTAATAAAACAAGATATTGAATCCTTATAAAAAATTTGCGAGAATATAAAACACAATCTCTCAATCACATGCAAAAGTAGAAGAAAGAAATTATCAATCACACAATACAAGATGTATTTGGGGAAAGAACCTTCTCAAAACCCCTGTATAATATATTTTACATAGTCAAATAATCATGAAACAATACAATTAATTCTGACATCGATAAATCCTGCACTCTACCGATCGTCTCACCCTGATCCTGCTAAAAAATGACTAGCAATTCTTAGGAAACATTGACCAACACTTAGCCAATTCTCAGCCCCTTATTAGCCCATCCTTGCTCATGGAATCCATAGAAATTCATCCCTATTAAATATGATAATCAACCTTCATTGAATGCACAATCAATCATTAAACTTCCTCTAACTTTATAATTGCGCCCAGGAAAATTTGCTAATAATGCAACTGATAGTTAACTTTGATTTAACCTTTTTCTCAACTGGGTCATCATCAGAATTGACATGCATGCATCTAATAACAGCGAATCATCAGTTATATGATATATCACTACTTGTGAATTAATTCTAATTTAATTCACTTGACCTCTCACTAGCTTATCACTCAATTAGAACTAGTTAAACTGACTTTAACACAATTAATTTGAGTTAATTGATTAAACTCACATTACAATAGTGCATTAATGATAAGCTGAATGCATGAAAATAATAGAATCACTCTACATGCCTCACCTTTGACCCTCAACTCGAAATTATTGAGCTAACTAAGTCTATCTCACTTAGTTAATTTATACAACTTGTTATGAGATGAAATTACAATTTAATTTCAATTTAATTAAGGGAAAATTAAATCAAGAGCCTCACATGGTAGCCATTTCTGGGTGTCATTTTATGGATTTTGTTTCTGGATGAAAATTTTATTGTTTCTTGTTGCAAACTTCAACACTCCCACTCAAAAATAAAGGAATCAATCTATCCTAATCCAGTACCTTTGAAACATTCCTGCATGAAACACTTCTCTAGTATTATTTGCACATGCAACTCTCCTGAAACTGAATAGCCTCCAAACAACTGAATCAGTATAATGCATCTATCATCAGAGTCTTTTAACTGCTGGATCCTACTGCACATGTCTACTTGACTCCCTACACTGCTGACATCTGCATCCATGCACTCTGCATTGCTGCCAACTCTGATCTGCGCTCCAGTATCTGACACCTATCACTCTAATTTCTATCTTCGTGACATCTGAATGCATCAATAAATCCGATCCTTCCTACTACTGCTATACCGTGGGCTCCTCATAGCCAGTTTCAATCCATGAGACACACCATCTCAACGGACCCTACCCAAATTTCTTCTTGGGATTATATCTACACATTGTCCCACCTCACAACTTGAGGTATAGATGCATGTACTCCCTTTTCCCATCTAGCTCGAAATTTCTCCCTCCTAGAGGTCTCTAATTGAGTGGACTCTTCCACTCGGTCTCCTCTTTGCTTCTCCAATTGTGGCTGCTCCACAACCTTCTGAGACTGCTTCTCAGAGTTTATGTTGAGAGATAATTGCTCCCTCTCAACCACCAAGTCATTAACCACTACTTTTCTCCTCAAAGCTTTGCATGCATCCTCAACCTCGAGTGCATATAGGTTATTGACTCTAGAACCAATATACTTCACTTGTCCTGTGTCTATGTGTTTAAGGAACACCTTTCCTTTTCTAAACATCACCTCATAATCATGGTCATCCAATACTATTATGGAGACAAGATTCTTCCTTAGGCATAGAAAATACAAAACATCTGCTCGTTTAAGAGGGGATCCAAACTCCCTCTAAAAGGTAGCTATACCTATGTTGGTCACGCTATACATCTCGTCATATCCAAACTCTATGTTCTGTTGGAGGTCATTCTCCTCCAAGTCACTTAAGAGATATCTATTCCCCATAATATGGAAAAAGGCACTGATGTCTAGAAACCACATGAATCCCATTATAGTGCTGACCATCCATGCAATGAGAGTAAAATCAAGCTTGAGCTATGAAGCCAATGCTTCAGCTATTACAACTACATGATCCTTCTTGATTGCCTTATTCTATGGACAATTCGAAGCATAGTGCCCATGCTCATGACAGTGAAAAAAATTAATCTTGGACAATTCTCTCTTGCCCTCTTATCCTTGGGATTTATTTCCCTTGGCTTTCATTTTTTTCCCACTAATGCACAATATTCTTCTTTGTTTGTGCTATATGTCCCATCTCTAGTGCTCCACCTTATCTCTTCTATTACCAAATCCGACCATAGTCGCTCCCAATATGGTGGCTTCTCCCTCCCATTCATAGAGTCCTCGTAAATATGCCAGCTCTTGGGAAGGCCTATAAGTGCCATGCTCACCTAGTCATCATCGGCTACGATCACACCAACACTTCCAAGCTCATCTCAACATTGAGTGAACTTTTCCAGGTATGTTGGTACCGTCTCGCCCTCCTCCTTCTTGATCTTTCTGAGCTTGTCTTTCAGCTCCAAATTCCTTTGGTCACTGCTATTCTGAAATAGATCTGTCAAGTCCTACCACATAGCGTATGGAGTTTACTTCCCATGGAGATATGAGAAAATATGATCTCAAACTCTCTCTAACAAGATCCTTCTCGCCTTTGCTAATTTCTTTTTCCATGCATCAAGAAGTTAGGCATCTATTGTTTCGGGCTTGGGAATATCAAAATCTATGATTTCCTTCAACTCGTTGTCCTCCAACACTACCTCCATCTCATCCTTCCATGAAATATAATTCGAATTTCCCTCAAGTGCATATTCGATTCTCAAACCATTGAAAGACATATTGATCTGCTACTGGACCCTGAAGGATAAATCTACAAATTTGAAACTTCTCAAGACAAACTCAATTCATGCTCTGATACCATGTATAAATTACATAGACACTATATACCAATGGATTCAATCCGCTCATGTAATTTAATAAAATAAGATATTGAATCCTTCTAATATATTTGCGGAATATAAAACATGATCACTCAATCCCATGGAGGTAAGAGAAAGAAATTATAAATCACACAACACAAGATGTATCTGGGGAAAGCACCTTCTCAAAAACCCTCCATCATATATTGTACAAGTTCAAAGAATCATGAAACAATACAATGCTTTCTCACACTAAGAAAATCCTTCACTCTACTGATATTCTCACCCTAATCTTGGTCAAAACTGACTAACAATTATTAGGAAAAATTGACCAACACTTAGCCAATTCTCAGCCCCTACTTAGCGTAGCCTTTCTCACATAATCCCTAGGAAATTAATCCCTTTTAAATAGGATAATCAACATTCCTTGACTGCGCAATCCTTATGGAGCCTTCCTCTAACTTTATAGTTGCACTAGAGAAATTCACTAATAATACAACTGATAGTTAACCTCCCTTTAACCTTTGTCTCAACTAGGTTGTCATCAGAATTGACATGCATGCAACTATTAATAGTGAATCGTGAATTACTTGGTAGATAAATACTTATGAATTAAATCTAATTTAATTCACTTGACCTCTCAGTAGCTCATCACTCAGTTAGAACTAGTTAAACTGATTTTAACTCAATTATTTTGAGTTAACTGATTAAACTCACACTACACTAGTGCATTAACTGTAACTAGATCCTGAAAATAATAGAACACTCTACATGCCTCACCTTTGACCCTCAACTTGAAATTATTGAGCTAACTAAGTCTATCTCACTTAGTTAACTGATACAAGTTTTTATTAGATGAAATTACAATTTAATTTGAATTTAATTAAGGGATAATTAAGTCAAAAGCCTCACACGGTAGCCATTTCTGGGTGCTATTTTCTAGATTTTGTTTTTGGATGCCAATTGCACTGTTTCTTGTTGAAAATTTCAGTCGATGGCCTGATGTGCATGTTGGATATGTGGTATTATGTACATATGGTGTTTTTCACATATTTATATATGATGTTGTGTACATATGGTGTTGTGCACATGTTGGATATGCAATGTTGTGTACACATGGTTCTTTGTGCATGTTGCATATATGGTGTTGTGTACATATGGAGTTTTGTGCATGACGTACATATGGTGCTATGTACATGTTGTGCTTGTGGTGTTGTGTACATGTTGTGCTTGTGGTGTTGTGTACATGTTGTGTAGGTGGTGTTGTGTACATGTTGTGCAGGCGGTGTTGTGTACAGGTGGTATTGTGTGCCATTAGAGAAATTTTGAGGTGTAAAATGGGCCTCCTAAGAAAAATGTACAACCAAAATAAACTTTATAAAAACCAATAGGAATCAAGATGATGATGTCAACCATGGGGGATGATTCACCATTTTTGGGGTAAAAAAGTAAAAATAATAAAAAATAATAAACTAATAAAACTACTTTTTCAGCTTGTATTTTCAACTTATCTCCCTAAGGTTTTACTCAAATTTCGAGCAGGAGTACTCATTGGATGAAAATTTTAATTCCTCTTCCAAGTATTACCCATGTTGAATACTTTCGATGGAACCTGCTACACAAAAAATTAGGAATACATGAAAAAATGAGATTGCAATCACGTTTTTCATGTATTTCTCATTTTTCATGTAGTGGGGTCCATCGAAAGTATGTAACATGAGTAATAATTGTATGAGGAATTACATTATGCATCCAACGAGTGTTCCCTCTTGAAATTTGAGTAAACCCATAGGGAGATAAGTTGAAAAAGTAGTTTATTTCTTTCTTCCTTCTAAAATTTGATGATGTAATTTAATATAATTTTATCATTTCCACTATTATTTTATAATTTCCTTAGGAGGTTTTACACCTCAAAATTCCCCTAATGATGTCGTACATGCTATGTTTGTGCACATGTTGTGCTGTGTGCATGTTATACATGTTATTTTCTGTAAATGTGGTATTGTGTATGTGAATTGTGTAATCGTGGTATCGTGACATGTGTGTTTGTTGTTTTGTACTTTTTGTATGTATATATATGTGTTTTTTTGTACACCGGATGCAAGTGTATGTGTTTTTTTGTACACTGGGTGTAAGTGTATGTGTTTTGTCATACACTAGATACAAGCGTATGGGTTTTGTTGTACGTTGGGTGTAGGTGTATGTGTTGTATTCCATGTGTAGGTGCATGTCATGTATGGTGTTGTATTCCATGTGTGGTTTTATGTGTCTGATGCACACTATGTGTATGTATATGTGATTGAAGAGAAGGCACTTGGTGTTTTCATGTCTGGCAACTGATATGGTGTGTGTACGAAAAGGACAAAGGATAAAGGTAGAAGCTAAGGATCGATTAAAGGATAACTACCTGTATTTTATTTCAATTTTTATTATGCATGTGATATATGATTCTAGTTTATGATGGTTACATATGATATATGATTTTGATTATGGTGGTTTCATTTTGAGGTAACTGAATGTGATATGTTTATACATGATGATTTGATCAAACAACTAGTTTGACTTCTTGTGATAAGACGTGAACAAAATTGAAAGTGTACTTTATTGACGAGCCATCGATGAGTTATGATGTGAATTTATTTCAATTTATTTTTAATATGATGGAAGTTATATGCTTGGCACAAGAAAGAAAATTTCGAAAATTCCCAGGTTGGGTGAATTGAAACTCACAGCAAGAATTAACAACAACAATAAAAGGAATTGGAATAGGAAAAAATATGCTGGTAAAGAATTCAGGAGTAGGGCTGTTAACACTAGAAAATTGTACAACAGAAGATGACATTAATTAATGTCAAGCCAAAGGATTTATAGGGCTGAAAGACATTACAAAATCTGGAAAGTATTTAAAAATCTCTAAGGTCCGAGGAACACAAAATTTGAACTAGTTCTAAATGCTATTTGTGTGCATAATCATTCAAGAAGAGCGCCTTCTGTGCTCCTTTTTTCCCAATAAGCACGCATTCTTGAGAATGGTGAAATGTCACTATTCGAGACCACACAAGGAAAAATACAAGTCACTCCTTACTTAAAGCCACATGAGGACAACAACAAAGGCCTCCTTAGACACTATGTGAGAACACAATGGAATATTTAGAGCACACAAAGGAATCATACCCCTCTCTTGGGTCACCATCCTCCATGTACCAAGAGAGGAAAGGGAGGATTTGAAATCTCCTATATAAGGCCACCATGAGATGAAAAATTGGTGATCACATTGTTATGCTGGCCAGAATTGCCTAAGAAATACCAGTAGTGTGTGACCCGGAGCTGAAGATAGAGGGGAATCAATTGTTGGCCATCCAAAAAGTACAGTCCAACACAATAGAGAGAGAGGGAGACTGCACCGAGGCAAGGTTGGGATAAAAACATTCTTGCATTAGGACCTAGAACCATTGTCTAGGGGCCCTTTGGAAAGAGGGTAAAGTTTCACTCTTCTTACTACCAGCGCTCAATAAGAGGGGTCTAGAGCCACCGTTTGCATTATTGTTGTCATTTGAATCTTTTCAGATCTTCTATTGATTTGTGTTTAGTTTTAGTTTACATCTGCATGCTTTTTCCTCTATATAGTATGTTTATTGATTCTATCTTGTTCCACTAACTTGCTTGACTCCACTTCTTTGTGCCTGTTACAATAGCTTAATGGGGTAAACCACACCACTTAAGCTGGTGTGATTTCGTACATACGTGCACCAAACACACTACAAAAGGATTGGCGACTCCACTAACATTTTATTACCAAGTTTATGTGTTTGTGCCTTATTTTTGTAGAGACCTTTGTCTATGCTATGGAGTGGAGATGAATTTCCCCTGATTTCTCTTGCAGTCCCTAGTTCATCCCAAGTGACAAACCGAAGAAGAGTAGCTCCTAAAAATTTTACTTGCAAGAATTTGTGTGCATTTTTTCCTCACAGACGCATAGGGCACACGTTCAGAGCTGACCTGCGTGCAGAAAGCGCACCTGTCTGAACCTTTTGCATGAAAATTAAAGAATGATACATTTCTCCCTAATTTATGTCTTTTTCTACTTTTAAGGTGCTTGAGAGCCCCTGATACACCTTCCAGCACTGGTTGTGATACCCCGCAACTTGTTAAAGCTCACTCTTAGCTGCTTTTTGTAGGCTTAGTGTTAGTTTTACTTCAAGTTCATGTTTTCAAATTTTACACATAGTTTAAGTAGGGGGGGAAAATAGCTTGCATTCTGAAAAAAATTATGTTTTGAAAATTTTGGTACTTACACACCTACATAACTAGCCAAAGTAAGTGGTCTAAGACCACGAATGCATAGCTAGTTTTCTTTTTCTAGTGTAGAAGTTTTTAGTTTATTTCAAATTTTCCACTAGGAATTTCGGGACTAGGATTGAATTGTTTATAGAAGAGCAAGTAGCCTCTGCTACCTTTTCACCCTCCAGTGATCCTAGGTAAGCATATGAACACTCCCTATTCACAAATCGCCATCTCCCTATAGTTGGTCACATAGATTAACTAGGAAAACTTGAAAGTGGCCCATTATCCGCACATATTTTTCATTTGAGCCAGGAACAATACAACATAGTTTAAATAGGGGATTTGTAAAGGATCATTGATATCCACACGTTCAAACTATGTGCTTGTCCACTTTATGCTCACACACACTCACCCTCTAAGCAAAGAAAAGACAACTAAAACTTACTTAACCAAACTCACTAAACTCTCCCCACAGTGGCCACAAAATAATCTATATATTAAGTTAGGATCAAGGGGGTAGGCATCCAATAAGACGCCTTGATCATACCTCATATTGAAACATAGAATTTTTGTATTTAGGGAGCTTCAAATCCACCTATCAGCTCATGGAAAATAAAACTTGAGCGCGGCAGAGACTCGTTTCAGAGGGGGTTAGGCTTAGGCGCAGTGCGAGTAGGTATCAGTCAGGGCTACCTGACTTGGAAGATACTCAGTACTGTTAGCTGACTACCAAGAAGCCCAAGACTGGAACACTCACATGGGACAGTGTTTCTTAGTGGCCAAAAACTAGGCAACCTTTTCCCTATAGGTGATGGTGCAGGCAAGCGCCAGACCCTCTAAAATTACCTTGGTGGATTCTCTTCGAGTGACTGGGGGCATCGCCACTTCTTATGGGACGATGTGCCAGCACTCGCAAGAAATATTATCAAGGCCCATTTACTTTTGAGTGTGTGAGGATGCAATAGGTCTTCTAGGATTTTGAGTATCATAAGCAAATGGAAGAAAACCACTTTTTTGATTGCTTAATCACATAGATTAATTTAAAGGGGAAATTATTTTAATTTTTGCTTTGTTTTATGTATATGACAAGAATTTTTCTTTGAGCATAGACTCTATCCTCTCAAATTTTTCGAAAACTTGGGCAATACCTGACAGGTCCCAATAGAACCTCGTCGATCCAAGCATCTTTTGGACCTCCCCCCATTACCAGGAGGGGTTCCATGTCTTTCTTTAGGCGTCAAAGACAGAAAAATGCCACCATTATTGGTTCATATTTTATTGGGGCAGCCGTATTTGGGAACCCTAGTTGGTCTCCCAACACCACTCCTCCCATGACCCCTAGGGGGCAAAGGAGTGCATCCCATTCAGGAAGCCAGCTGAATACATAGCAGGGTACATTGCGGACTAACCCTCGTTCTAATCAGAACTTTGTATCTTCACACATTGCAATGGTGTCAACCTCTCAGTCACCTTTCTTAGCTTCGTTGAATCCTCTCGATTTAACCAAGCTGACGAATGATCCCATCACACACGATCCTACATGGACTCTCATGCCCATGAAGCTCCCTTTGGATATACCAAAGTTCAAAGGCAAGCATGTGGAAGACTTAGGTAATCATGTCATGACCTTTCACCTGTGGTGCTCATTGAGCAATATCATTGACGACACTATTCGATTGAGATTGTTTCTCCACACTCTTACAAGATTTGCCGTGAAGTGGTACATGGAGAAACCCTCAGATTCACATGGAACCTTTAGCGCCCTCACTACCACATTCATAACATATTTTAAGTTACCCATTCACCATGATTCTGGAATGGAATTACTAACAAATTTTAGACAAACCACCCCTGTCCATATATTGGACCATATCCATGAATGGAGGTAGCATCGCAGCTTATAGAAATAAGCTCGATGACCGGGAGCTCTTAAATTTGTTCTTAAAAACTCTTATGGTAGATATTTCAAAGGATGTGGTGCAGCAGAATCCCACATCTGAAGAGGAAACAATCAGCAAAACCCAGAATCTTGAGCTGATTTATACGCAGTCAGGATACATTTATAGAATATTTCCTAACTTCCCATGCCTGTAAACTTATCAGGAATTTCTAAGTGCGTCAAACAATGCAGACAAGCTAATTGGGTCAATGACCCAAGGTTACGTAGGTAGCAACAGTCAAAACCCTAGTTACACATACAGTTCTACCTAGAACATACCTCAACCCGGTTTTCAAAGTCATCATATACCTCGGCAAAATTTGACTAATAGGGTGCAAGCATATCACTAGGGAGGGCCTTATCCTCCGGCTCAGAGGACCCAGTACGCATAGAGAAACACTGATGGAAGAGCTCCCCCTAACATCTAGCTGTGAACTAGGGACTGCATTATACTCAGTCCCCAGCACATGAACCACCTATGCAGAACAAAGCACATGTTAACTTTGTGCAGCCATCCCAAAACCAACCACACCAATATAATCAGGAGAACTACCCTCCTAACTTGGTGAAGAAAAAATAAATAAAAAAGCCAAAAGGGAATCCTGGACAGGGGGGCAACAACCAGCAATGCCCACCGTGATCCCAGGCTGGAGGCAACTCCAACCAGAATCATAACTAGGAGCCAAGAAATTCCCAACGACAGATAAAAAGGCCACCTCTTTGAACAAACCATTCCTGTTCGATATGTGGTGAGTACGATTACTATACTCACCACTATTCCGATATCCCTAAGCTGAAGAAGATACAGAGTAATCGAGGACAAGGAGTATCTTCCCAGCAAACAGCTGTGTTGCAAGAACCTTTCCCCAATCAAGGGATGGTAAGAACTCACCAGCAAAACCCAAATGAATGGAGAAGAGATTTTTTTTCCAAACACGGAATCACAACTACGACATCCCACTAGACACCAATACGTCAGGGGCAAGTACCATTGCACCGACTGCACCTTTTTCCATTTAAAATATGCCTACAGAACCATTGCCAAAGATGGAAAAGGGACCTAATAGGCGAGCATAAAACTACTCCAAAGTGGCCCATAATTATAGAATCATGGACGATTTAGCATAATATCCCGCTACTATGTCAACTCTGGAAGTACTGTAGTCATACTCGAAACAACGAAAAGCCCTACTTTCCGCATTAGGCACTATCGAGCCTAATGATACATGCCAAATGGTTTTTGACTTAGATAAAGCCACCCCTAGGCTTTCTTCCATGGTCACCTTCTAGATACCAATGCTAGTCCAGAATATTACTATTCACCAATGTGTCATAGACAAGGGTGCATCCACATATATCATGTCAAAAAAATTTGGCAGAAGTTAGGTTCTACCAAACTAAAACCCCCAGTAATCACGCTTCGAGCATACGATGACCGTCATTCGACCCCCATCGGCCTCTACCAAAATGTCCCAGTATTTTTAGCTGGAAAGACGGTCCACATAGAAATTTAAGTCTTGGATGCTCACTTGGATTACAATATACTATTTGGACAGAATTACATGTACGCCATGTCTGCCATAGCCTCCTCTGTCTTCTTCATTATGATGTTCCCCCACGAGGACCACATCATTACTGTAGACCAAATGATGCACAATGAGAAGTGTCCCCTAAAAAACACTGATGTAATCCTACCCTATGTAAGTACATCCTTGGATTCACTTTCACAGTAACAATAATATGGCCTCGACCAATTCAAACTGTTGTCCATTCTAGGGTCATTCCTAGGAGATCCTCCCATTATCCCTGAGTCATCACCAGATGCCACAGGGGCTCTGGTGTGCATGATGTCTACATCAAGTGCTGAAGCTTGTCAGGACATGGACACAAGCAGTAACGACACCAAGGCATTGGCTACGGCAGCCTCCCTAGCCTATGCTGCCTCCCAAACCCCTTTCCTCTACCCCCTAGCTGGCTTCGTCTCCCAGCAGGTTTTAGCAACACTGGTGTTACCCAACATATCATTGGAATTCCCAGTTTGGTACCTCGTTCCCCCTTCAAGAACATGGGCCACCCACATTATTTCCATAGGGTTGAAGCTCCTCAGTCCCGAGGAGCCCCCACCCATCCGAGAAACAGTTGAGACCATGCCTGCAAAGGAATTTCCCATTGCAAAACTGGTGATCACAGCTAGGAAAACCGAGAAGAGAGGAAAGAATATGGTGACCCCCACCATACAATGGGAATCACCAGTCTGCGCCATATGTGATGCAATAGGTCACCCTACCCATATCCGTCTGGAGCTGGATGAATTAAAACCACTCCTTGGCTCCGAAACAGACATCGCGACGTCACATTCCTGAAAAAGGAACCTACCACCAAAGGTAGAATTAGAGCACTACGTACCGATCACGCATGTGCCCTCTGTAGTAACTACGGGCATTATACCCACCATTTCCCATAGATCTTGTGATATAGGGATGTCTTACATGCCATCGAGCGATCCTATCAAGAGGACCCCTCCACCCAGGCATCTAGAAATTAACCTTATACCATCCTATACATGCAGGAAGAACAAAGGGCTCTAGAAAGACCCCTAGTCATACCCATTATACATTGCATGTTATGCGATGAACATGGTCACTTCCTTGAAGAATGCACAACCCTGGAACTCATCCATAGATGGTATCCAATATAAAGGGTTTACTATGTGGGATTGCGTGTAACGCAATTCACATGTCCATTATGTGCTGACAATCACCTTTTGGAGAATTGTCACAATATCCCCTGATTTTGACTAGCCCTCGCTAGTTTATGTTCAGCCATAGTTCACCTCTCCTAAGAGGACGACATGGACGTGGAGTCCACAGGAAGCTCCACAACCTAAGAGGATGTGATGAGCAGATCCATCATGTTCTTGACAACTGAAAAGTGACCAACCAGGAAACCCCTAGTTACCCCCAACCGCTCTCTACAGAGCAGACCAACGTGCACGTTATGCAAAATGCCTAATCATGTAGTCGTCCATTGTACTGATTTAGCTGCATTACGGTGCTAGTTCCCCATTAGACCTAAACCTAAGCTCAACAGAACCTTCATATCAAGGATATTTTTCCTTATATGTTAGTGAAATCATTATGAGCGACACTGTACTTATGCCTCACAACTTTATCCCACCATTGACATGATTCATACCATAGAGAAGAGACAGGATGACCTCTGGGAATGGCATAAAAAGTACATCGTTGGGTCAACATCTTCGCCCCCTCAGTGGCGTGACAGGCAAAATTAAGACCACACACCAATGAAGCATGACCCCGGCCAAGCCTAGGATAACATGCAGATTATGTGATTTGAATGACCACCGAGTCAAATAATATAGAGAACTAAATCCCCTTTCAGACAGTCTCTACATAGTCTCTTCTCTCCCTTAGAAGCTTCTCTCTAATCAAGAGAAGATCACACGCACCTATTGCCAGATTTTTTCACAATTTCACCATACGATTAAATGTGTACACCTCCCCAAGCTGAGAACGGAAAGGGCCACATTGAGTCTACACTCCACCAAAGAGGTAGAAACACCTAAGCCAAAAATAAGGAAATGGAAACATAAGACAACCTCTTCTATGATAGACCCTTTCTAAGAATCCACATCAGGAACAATGAGTAGTGTAGAATCTCACACTATCTGCACCGTTGACTCAGTGATACCGTGCACCATATGCACTGGCCAAAATCACACACCAGAGATATGCCTGCTAATGGAAACATTCAGGCACCTCTGTGGTAGGCACAAGTTCAACCTACTGGAAATCGACCATCCTCGTAGGGAACCCAACATTTCACCCACACAGAATCCTATTACAGAGATTCTTCCCTTGCCGAACACTGATGACACAATCCACCATATACGATTTGCATCAGCACATATTGGCAATAGGATTGCTACCACCCCCTCGTCCCAGGATTTCCATATCATTCATGTTGCAAAAGACCAAGGTACCTTGTGCTTTTGCATTGATTTTCATAATCTACATGTCGCTATCGAACTCCTCGATGACACCCAACCTTTAGAACAATGCCTAGCACAATTAGAGCTTGTTGACGAAAGTCAACGACATGCACTGAAACACAACGAGGCCCATAAGAAAAGTGTAAAAGCATCCTTTGACCGCCACATCACCCCTCGCTCATTCACCAAGGGATAATTATTCCTCCACTATGATGTCGCAAAAGAAGCCTTAGGGCCAGGAAAGTTTGAAACCTTGTGGAAAGGATCCTACATCATCAAACATTGCCTCCGACAAGGGGCACATATCCTGACAGAACCGGATGGGACATGCCTCGGAAACCTCGTCAACGACCTGTACCTCAAGAATTTTCACCCATAAGGGCCAAGACGACCCTTCCCTAGAGTGAAAGTACACAAACCTAACCACTAAATTTTTTTGACCAAAGACTTATTAAACACGCTCAAAGTGCCACCATGGATCACCAACCTGAATCCTATTTTAGATTTTCTGATGGAGCATCATGATGGTCTCAAATTTTAGCTGTGGCAGCCTGGATCATCTACCACCCTGATCGACCACCACTCTGTTCAAATGGTGTGTCCATCGATTCAGCAACAAATAATCAGGAATAATAGGATTTTGTTATCGAACTTATGTGCGACGCCCACCATCAGGGCATATGCCATATGCATGTCTACCTCAATTCCGAGTTAATAGTATTTCAGTTAATATTTGTGCAAAAATATTAAGCAGACAATTTTACTATATCACATTTACACATGTACCAAGGAGTCAAATCCAAACAGATGATCGCATAGCTAACACTATCCTAAATTGGAATGCATCTCGAATAGACCGTCATACATAAAAACCAAAAATAAATATATCCATCAACATAACATCATAGGTGACACACCATGTAGAGCCTCAAAAAATATCTCTCATATATATATATATATCATAATGTATATGGCTGAGTACAAAAAATAGTATCGCTAGCCCATCGGCCAGCCCAAAGATACATAAGTCGTCAAAAAATAAGGGAAGCATCCACATAATGGGTGCTTCCCCTATGTACAAGTAAGCTCTAGGGTGGTGCCCTCTCATGTAGGGAACTTGGACCCACCACTGCTCTCGGTGCCACCACCAGAGCTACCATTGCAAATGTGATTGCCAGCTGACATAGAATGGGCCGATAGTCCCTCTCGCGGGCTATCACAATCTCCAAACATACCTCCTTAAAGTCATCCATGAAACCTTGAGCAGGCATCCCCTGGGTCAAGTGGTCCACTCGACCCCAAAAGTCCTCAAGAACTAACACCTGAACTATCAATTATGCAATACGTGCCTCTGCTGCATCGGCACGAGCTCTCTCAGTCGAAATCTCTCCAGCAGCTGAGCTACTTCCCTCCCCTAAAGGGCCAGCACTATCACCTCTGGGTCTGCCATCATCACCACCTATTCCACCTGCAAAACCTCCCTGACCACCCCTCGGTCGTCGAGGAGGATCGTGGCCCACAAATAGAGCCACGAGGCGACCCACGTCGCAAAAATATGCACGAGTAACCAAAACCATGTCAGTGTCACTAGAAAAACACATAAGTAAATATATACTCAAATAAATGCAGAAAACATATAAAACATACCTGTTGGCCCCAAAACATAACCAAATGGGAGACCCATGTCTGGATCACGTTGGAAGTCCATTCCCGCATATGGCTATGGAAAGAAAATCTATGGGTTGGCCTCGAACCAAGCCTCTGTTGTGGCGTTCCAACAATGCCCCACCATGCTACCACCACCTCGCAGCATCACCGAAGCCCACCTCCTCATACGAGGCTCCCATGGCCCCCTAGGAGGCACTGCCACTACTGGCCTCAACAACACTACCCTCTCATACATGATACTGCACAAGATACTATCGTACGCAAATGACTTAGATCCAAGTTGGACCTTGTTCAGATGTGACACCATCCCATCAAAACAGAAATAAGAAAAGTTGAAAAAATTCCCGGACCTCAGCCAACGCAAAACTCCAACCTGTGGGCCGAATGCCCGATGTGGAGAAAACGACCCTGCCAGTTGCATAATCACTGCAAGAGCACACCGCTCTGCCACATTTTTAACTGATGCAATGCTGATGCATCCCTTTGTAAGAGGCGCCCCAACACAATGATGCCTTCGGAACCTATCCAAGTGCACTCTCCCGGTGGGGAGTGGATATCTCAGCACCTCACCCTAAGGTAGTAACCTGGTCACAAGATATACATCCGTCTTGGGACAGATGACCAAGTTCATCCCCTACAACACGAACATGTTATGCCTTCTGTGCCAATGCTGGATAATGTACCATAGTAATCGGTCCTACGACCGAAGAAACTCATTCTCAAAAAACTTCAGGAGGCCCCATACAACCAGCTAATGGTGCACCCTAGCATCAGCAGCTAACGCAGTTTGAATCTTGGGCCAGTCCCCCTCCCTCCACAATAACCTGTCATCAACATAGGTACCCATCAGTACAGAGAAAAAACCTAAAAAATAAGCAAAAAATAAAATATTTTGTCACGTCGGCCTTTGTGCACCTATCCCTCAGATAGGTGCACTTAGGGCATGCTTGTATTTTGCACAGGTGTACCTAAGGCATGCTAAAATTTGGAAACAGAGCGCCCTCACGTGCTTGGCCCTCGAAATTGTGAGCAAGGAAGGAAAACTTTTACCCAGATCTCCCTCACAATCTAGGGAAAAAGTCACCCAGAGTCAAATTGTAAAAATTAAAGTGCAGGACATCATGGAGGTTACCTGGGCATAGTATTGCTAGCCCCTGGTGCTATGACTGACCGCAACAGCAAGAACTGCTACACAGAAGCCTCAGATCTCTCAAAAATAAGCAAGTACAAATGAATTGAATTAGGGCCATATTCATCTATTTATTGCCCTTTTCAAAAACTTCAGAGGACCATAACGAGAGATCAAAAGGTCCATTTTTTGTACCGTAAGTTGCACCACAATCAGCACTCATTGATGAATAGAGTCAATGCCACACAATCACACTCACCAAAAATTATTTTTTCAGCGCTGGCAGGTATGCCGTCTCTCATATTCTTTTTTAAATCTCATGAATTTCAATAATATTTTGATAAAGAAGATTCTTTCACTTGAGGTGGTTTTTTTTGTAGGAAAATCTCGCAAACCATCCACAATGGTATTTCCTGAAAGTCCCAGAGCAGGTATCATTCTAACCCCAACATGATAGAGTCCCAGTCAACTCCACATATCTTGACACCATTTCTCCATCAGAAATCAACCATAGGGTCCTCATATTCGATCGTGTTTATCATCACCTCACCCTGCACATGGTAAACATCCTCGTTGGTCGGTAGAGCCTCCCCTCAATGGCGCTCGTCACCCACAGTAGACCATGTCACAACAAAAGTGATGCCATGGCCATACCACTTTGGTCCAGGACACACCTCATCCCCATCCATTCATCATGCATAAGGTCAAGTTTAACATATAAGCTGAACCCCCCTTCCTGGACGACCAGGTTGTACACACAGATGAAAAGTGCACCACCGCACTTCGCATTGGGCCCACCATACCTCCACCAGCATAATCCCATCTGCGACACTTTTTCATCCGCTTCATTAACCCCACACATGAGACAAACCAATGGGACTGTTGGGTTTGTGTTATATTCTTTCCACGACTAGTCACGCGTGGGGGGGGGGGGGGGGGTAACAGGGGGGGCGATAGCCCCCCATGTCGGGGTCTGGGGCAGCGCCCTGAATTTTTTTTTTTTGGTCCTTATTTTCCGATGGGTGGACCCGCCCATGGTTTTGTGCATGGGTTTGCACATAGTTTTGGGCCATGATGGTTTTCGGCCCCTGGTATTTTGTAGATCCAATCGAGGGAACTACGGTTATGTTCTAATCCAGGGTTAATGGATTGGTGTTTATGTATGCTTTGACATGTATATATGTGTTGTAACACTAAAAGGAATATAATGAAAAATCAAGTTGTTTGTCCCGATTTGGGATCCAGGGGAAAATATCTATGTTTATATATTTATGTTTTATACTCTCACTATTGTTTATTTTTTGTTTTAAATTTTCGTACGTAGATAATTTTTGTATAGGTTTAAAACGTACATTTAGTATCAAATAAGTTTCGGCTTCAAGGGGACGCCTTTGCTACTCAGGGGTTTTTTGTTCGGGCCTAAGGTAGACCCTGTTCAGTGGGAGATTTGCGGGATCGATTCTTGCGGTGAAAGAAGATGGCGAGCGACATGAAGATAGAGATTGAGAAATTTAATGGTCAGAGTTTTGAGTTGTGGAAGCTCAAGATGGAGGATCTTTTGGTGGATAAAGATCAGTGGATCACGGTAGATCTGGGTACTAAACCAACGACAATGTCAGATGAAGACTCGAAGAAGCTGGATCGGAAGGCAAAGAGCACAATACGATTGTGTGTCTCAGATTCAACATTGTTGAATGTATCTAGGGAAGCTACGGCGAAGACCTTGTGGGACAAGCTAGGGACTTTGTACCAATCTAAGTCTCTGGTGAATAAATTGTTCCTGCAGAAAAAGATGTATAACCTGAGGATGAAGGATGGAGACTTGGTGACAGAGCATTTGAATGACTTCAATACTGTGGTAAGTCAACTGTCATCTGTTGATATTAAAATTTCAGATGACAATAAGTGCATCAATTTGTTGTGTTCTCTACCAGATTCGTGGGATAGTCTGGTTATTGCAATAGGTAGCAATACAACTACCTTGAATTTTGATGACATTGTCTCAGCCTCACTGTCAGAGGAAATCAGACGGAGAAATATGGAGGGTCAGAATGGAGATGCCTTATCTATATGAGGAAGGTCCTAGAATAGAAACAAGAATAAGGTTTCGAGTGAGAGATCTAAATCTGGAGGGAGATCTAAATACCCTGGAAAGTTTGTAAAGTTGTGATGGAAATGCGGAAAGGAAGGGCACTACAAAAAGGACTGTAAGCTCCTAATAAAGGAAATGGATCTGATGATGCTCCTTCTACAGAGGCAAAAAACCACCTCGGATTAAGGTGGGGATGTGTATTTGGCTTCTTCTTCAAATACACATGTAGATCATGAGTCATGGTTGATTGACTCGAGTGCATCCTTTCACTTCACTCCCCATAGGGAGTGGTTCTGTGAGTATGAGAAATATGATGGCGGCGATGTCTTCTTAGGTGATGATAGAAAGGCTAGAATCTTCGGACATGCAAATTCAAGATGAAGCTGCAAGGTGGAAGGATTAGAACACTTCCTGGTGTTCTACACATTCCTGCATTGGCCATAAATTTTATTTATGTAAGAAAGATGGATGATGCAGGTGTAAAAATAGTGTTTGAGAAAGATACCTGTAAGATGGTTTGGGGAGCACTGGTATTAATGCGGGGAGTTCACATTGGAACTCTGTACAAGCTTCATGGAAGCACTGTTATTGATGGGTGCAACAGTTTTGTGGTTCCCAAAAGTGGAGTGGAAAGCGTAGTAGTCTTTGGAGAAAAGACCATGCTATGGCATCAAAGGCTTGAACATATTGGAGAGAAGGGCCTTTAGATACTACATGGAAATGGTATGGTAGAAGGTATGTCCAATAGCTCTCTAGATTTCGATTTCTGTGACCATTGTGTATATGGGAAGCAGAATTAGGTGAGTTTTCCTTCTAGTGCTAAGAGGGCGAACAAGATATTAGAGCTTGTGCACAGTGATGTGTTTGGACCTGTGTCGGTTCCATCATTGGGTAAGTCTGTGTACCATGTTTCATTCACAGATGACTTCTCAAGGAATACATGGATATATTTCTTGAGGAAGAAATATGAATTCTTTGAAAGATTTAAATAATTTAAGGCTCTGGTGGAAAACGAGACAGAGAAGAAGATAAAGGTGCCGAGGACAGATAATGGTGGGGAGTTCTGCAAGAAGGAATTTGAAGAGTTCTGTAAGAAGTGTGGCATAGCACAGCAGAAGACTACTCCATACACACCTCAGAAAAATGGAGTTGCAGAAAGAATGAATAGAATGTTGATTGAAAGGGCAAGAAGCATGCTCAATGGTACCAGGTTAGGACAAGAATTCTGGGCAAAGGCAGTGGAGACTGCATGTTACTTAGTTAACAGATCAACTTCATCAGCATTGGAGGATAAGACTCCACATGAGGTATGGATAGGTAAGAAACCCTCTCTTTCACATCTGAGGGTATTTGGATGTGATGCATATGTACATGTTCCAAAGGAGAAAAGGAGCAAGTTGGATAATAAATTTGAACGATGCATCTTTATTGGGTATGAGGATGGTTTAAAGGGTTACAAGCTTTGGAACCCATAAACAAGGAAGGTTGTGTACAGCCGAGATGTGGTGTTTAGAGAGGTGAAAGATATTGTTAAACATGAAGTCCTACCAAAGGAACCTGAGGAGATAGAGTTTGAGCTAAAGGAGGATGAATTAGACTCTACAACAGAAGAAGACTCAGAAGAGGAAGAGCCACAAACTCCAGTTGTTAGAAGATTGGTTTAGGAAAGAAGACAACTAGAAAGGTATAGTCCATTTGATTTCTATTCAAATTTTGATTTAACTATAACTAATGATGATCCGAGAACCGTCATGGAGGCAGTAGATTCAGAGGATGGAAAACTCTGGAAGGAGGCCATAGTTGATGAAATGGCATCCTTGCATAAAAATGAGGCATGGGATCTGGTGGAGTTGCTGACTGGAAGGAAGCCCATCGGGAGAAAATGGGTGTTTAAGAAGAAGATGTATGTAGAAGACAAGATGGAGAAATACAAAGCTCAGTTGGTAGCAAAAGGTTATTCCCAGGTGTTGGGAATTGATTTTGGTGATATTTTTTCTCCTGTTGCCAAAGTGACTTCTATTAGATTACTTTTATCTATTGCTACTACATTTGATTTTAAGGTAGAACAGATGGATGTGAAGACAACATTTCTTCACGAGGATTTGGAAGAGGATATCTACATGAAACAACCTAAAGTATTTATGGTGAAGGGGGAGAAAGAGCTAGTATGCAGGTTAAAGAAGTCTCTATATGGGTTAAAACAGTCACCAAGGATGTGGTATCAGAAATTTGATACCTATATACGGGGACTTGGCTTCACCAGAAGCAAGGAGGATCACTGTGTTTATTTTAAATTAATTGGTGACCGTGTTATTTATTTGTTCTTGTATGTGGATGATATGTTGCTGATTGGAAATGACAAAGAAATTATCCAAGATTTGAAGACCCAGCTGTTCTCCAAATTCGACATGAAAAATCTTTGTGTTGCAAACTATATTTTGGGAATGGAAATTAAGAGAGATCGAGCAAAGAAGAAGCTATGGTTAAACCAAAGGAAGTATTTTAAGACTATATTGCAGAGGTTCAATATGCAGGATAGTAAACCGAAAAATGTTTCGATTTCTGTAGGTACAAAGCTATCTGCTGAACAGTGTCCCAAGACATAAGAAGAAGAGGAGGATATGTCCCGTGTTCCATATGCAAGTGAAGTGGGTAGCCTGATGTATGAAATGGTCTATACTAGACCAGAAATTGCACATGTAGTGGGAGTATTGAGCAGTTTTATGTCAAACCCAGGGAAGGAGCATTGGACAACAGTGAGGCAGGTTTTCAGATATTTGCGTGGCACTAGTGATTATGGCTTGTGCTACAAGGAGAGACCATAATTGGAAAGAGTGTTGGACATTCGTGGTTTTGTTGATGTAGGTTGGGCTGGAGATCTGGACCAAAGAAGATATAAAAGTGGGTATGTGTTTAGCCTATTTGGAGGTGCATTTAGTTGGATGAGTAAAATACAGTCTGTAGTGGCTCTTTCAACTACAGAGGTAGAATACATGGCAGCCACTCATGCAAGCAAGGAATCAGTTTGGTTGCAAAGATTGTGTTCAAGTATGGGGTTGGTGTAGCAAGCTATAAGGATAGACTGTGATAGGCAAAGTGAAATTTTCTTGGCTAAGAACCTTGCTTATCATTCAAATACAAAGCACATTGATATTCAATATCACTTTTTGAAATATATGGTTGAGGCTAAAAGTGTGTTGCCGGTAAAGGTGGACACTTCGAAGAATGTTGCAGATGCATTGAAAAATTCTGTGAGCACTTAGAAGTTCTCTTGGTGTAGAGAAACAATGGGTGTTGCAAATCTGGGCTAATGACTCAGCTCTCCTGTGGCCCCCTGTGGAAAGAAAACAACAAGTGGGAGAATGTTTGGTTTGTGTTATATTCTTTCCACGACTAGTCACGCGCAGGGGGGATGATAGGTTCCCTTGTAGGTTGCGCTGGGTGCAACCCACGGGGGGGTCACAGGGGGGCGGTAGCCCCCCCTGCAAGGGTCTGGGGCAGCGCCCCGATTTTTTTATTTATTTGGTCCTTATATTTCGGTGGGCGGACCCGCTCATGGTTTTCTGCATGGGTTTGCACATGGTTTTGGGGCATGATGGTTTTCAGCCCCTGGTATTTTGTAGATCTGGTCAAGCGAACTACGGTTACGTTCTAATCTAGGGTTAATGGATTAAGGTTTACGTATGCTTCGGCATGTATATATATGTGTTGTAGCACTAAAAGGAATATAATGAAAAATCAAGCTGGTTGTCCCAATTTGGGATGCAGGGGAAAAACTTTGTGTTTATCTATTTTTTCTTTTATGCTCTCACAATTTTTTATTTTCTGTTTTAAATAATCGTACGTAGATAATTTCTGTAAAGGGTTAAAACCTATAGGGACCCCCACCCCCAGCAAAACACCTTACACAACATCATTGAATGAACACTTTCATTTTTTGGGGTACCCGTCTCTGTGTTTTGCACAAACCAAACCCCATTATTTTATTCTTTTGGTAAGTGTACAAAGACCACAAATGGTGCACTTCATCCCTTCACCCTCTCATTTAATATTTTTTCCCATGGCAATAGTACCTAATCACCCTTGGTCGGAATATTACCCTCCCATGCACAAGCCATCATGAAATTCATAGCCAGTTTACACCCGCGCTGGAAGTCTTACCGACTCCAGGGATTTCCCCTTCAGAAATAACTATGACTACCGCCAAGCTGCTTAAGTATACTCTGATCTCAGGCCATTGAATCCCCATCATCATTTTTTAGTCACCCGTCACCAAGATGTCTATGTTAAACCCATCACATCTAGGTCCTTGAACCCTCATGTCGGCGACCCCTCATCTGGTTGAGGCTTCCTTTTTGTTGACTTCAACACCTATTTTACAAAAAGGAATTGGTACCTTGGATCTCCCCTCCCCATGGAAGGGGTATCCTCAGGTGGCACTGTGGGAGACATCATTATCCACAGATGTCATCGATCCTCCTAAAATTCGACTACGACAAAATCTTTCATGTAAAGATGATATCGTACCTTACAAACATTGCACTTTGATCAAATCCATCAAATACCCCTGACTCCATAAGCGTCTCTATCAACAATGCTAACATGGGAAGGTCCCAGCTAGAACCTATGCATACAATGTGCAGCTATATGCCATACCAAGTCTACGCATATGGGTACCACATTCCACCTATTGTCAAAGAAAAAACACCCCTGAAGGCATCAACAGTTGTCGTCAAAAACTGTTAATGTTGCTACCATAATAGTGACACAGAAAGAACATATATTTTGTCAATTTTGTTTAACTAGCCATAGCATCATGAGCACGGGACATGCCCGCCTCGTTGAAAAGTTGTAGATGAATTGTAAATTGTATTTTCTTACAGGGATCCCTTAGGCCATGACCATTCTTGGAAATAGTGCAGGGTGTTTTCAATTCCAAAGCTTCACGTAGGCCTCTCTCTCTCTCTCTCTCTCTCTCTCTCTCTCTACGCACGATACAGAAAAGAAACTATAATGTATTTCGACTGTACAGTCCTTCCTAGACCTCACACATTAGGGGGAAACTATTAACACTAGAAAATCGTATAGCAGAAGATGACATCAATTAATGTCAAGACAAAGGATTTACAGGGCTGAAAGACATTACAAAATATGGAAAGTACTTAAAATTTTCTAAGGTCTGACGAAAATAAAATTTGAACTAGTCCTAAATTCTATTTGCACGCATAATCCTTTGAGAAGAGCACCTTCTTCATGCCTTTTTTCCTGATATGCATGCATTCCTAAGAGTGGCGAAATGTCAATATCCAGGACCACACAAAGAAAAGGACAAGTCACTCCTTACTTGAAGTTGCCTAAAGGACAGCCACCAACGCCTCCTTAGACACTATGTGAGCACACAATGGAATATTTGGAGCACACAAAGGAATCATACCCCTCTCTTGGGTCACCATCCTCCATGTACCAAGAGAGGGAAGGGAGGATTTGAAATCTCCTATATAAGGCCACCATGAGATGAATAACTGGTGATCACATTGTTATGCTAGCTAGAATTTCCCAAGAAATACCAGTAGTGTGTGATCCGGAGCTGAAGATAGAGGGGACTCAATTTTTGTCCATCCAACAAGTTCAGTGTAACACAGTAGAGAGAGAAGGAGACTGCACGGAGGCAAGGTTGGGATAAAAACATCCTTGCATCGGGGCCTAGAAACATTTTCTAGGGGCCCTTTGGCAAGAGGGTAAAGTTTAACTCTTCTTACTACCAGCGTTCAATAAGAGGGGCCTAGAGCCACCGTTTGCATTATTTTTTTTGTTTGACTCTTTTCAGAGCTTTTGTTTATTTGTGTTTAGTTTTAGTTTATTTTATTTTACATTTGCATGCTTTTTCCTCTATATAGTATGCTTATTGATTCTAGCTTGTTCCACTAACTTTCTTGACTCCACTTCTTTCTGCCTATTGCCAATAGCTTAATGGGGTAAACCACACCCCTTAATCTAGTGTGATTTCGTACATACGTGCAGCAAACACACTACAACAAGGGCCATTTTGGGAGATTGGTACTTAATAATATTCATTGATTTCCATGAGCATGCTATAACCAATATGATGGTTTTTAGGCAAGGATACACTGTAATTTTTGGAACTTCTGATGCGAGGAAACCTTTCTAAGGGAGGGGTAACCCGAGGGACTCTATATCAGAGAAGGGGATGACCACAGAACTCTGAAGGTGTGTGACTATACGGAAGGGGGTAAACATATTTCCCTAGGGACTATGTAGCAGAGAACGGAAGGGTGGGGATGAATTGTTTTTGGTCATTAACATTTCTTGATGGAATCAAATGCACATTGGGAGTGTTCCTTGGAAAAATGAGTCGATAAATGTTTAGTGAGAGGAAAAGTGACGCAGGATTGTGCCACTAGACATTGAATGTAGCTTTGACTTTGGCAGTCGATTATGGACTTCCTGGGAAGGAGGTGATTCCTAATACTACTTTTGACAGTGGAGGTGTGAGCCTCTGGATTCCCTTGTTGCAGATGCGTGCATCATATACTTTTATTTGTTGGTTGATAAAATGTGAATATGCATATATTATTGTAACTACTATATCAAGTTATTATAAATCTTCATAAACAGTATAAATTATTTGTTGGTTAAAGAAAATGTGCATGAGTATATGTGGTTGTGATTGTAAATACCTTAATGAGTTGTGTTATAAATATATGGTAAGTGGTACGTTTATTTTATTTTCCACATACGTCATTTTATACTGCAACGAGTTGTGTTATAAAGCTCCATGGACAATATGTTCTGGTTTCTAGCATTTTTTTGTTGTTGTAGGTGTCATTGAACACAGAGGACGGTTTTCCCCAAAGGGAGGGTTCTGTAACAACCATGGTTAAAAATACATGTAAAAAAATATAAGACCAAGGTCATGGGACATGTATTCCAAGTTGAATGGTGGGAAAAAAATTCTAGTGTTGGTGTTCATTTGGTTTATTATGGCGAGAGGAAATTGGAAAAGGCTTTAGAAAGGCAAGAGAGTTTAATTGGAATTTTATTTATGAAAATAATGGAAAATAGGAGAAAAGGAAGGTGAAAGGTCACAAGTTTCATGTGAGGAGGAAAATGAAGCAAAATAATGGAAATTGAAGAAATTAGAGACCTCATTGATAAAAATACTTATGAGGATTAGTTGGTAGACTTTTGACAGTTTTATCTTGGATCTCTCTCTCCATTCTCTCCCTCTCATACTCTTGGACACTTAGAGTTTTCTTGGAGAACTCTTGGAGGAGTGTGGAATACTTTGGATTTGGATAAAGAAGGCAAAGGAAGAGCAGGAAAGTGTAAGAGGACATATGGATCAACAACTATAGTGGGTTTTTCTTACAGGTATCGAGTTTCATGTATGATTCACTTGTTACTTTTAGCATGCATGGCATATACATGTGGTTTCTTGTTTATGATCTATCATTGGCATGGAGGATTTCTTGGATTGACAATAGTTTTCCCTAGCCTTTCTATTTCATGGATATCCATGGTTTTGTGGGTTTTACTTTTGTTTTTGGTTGGTTCTCATGTTCCTTTGTTTATGTGTTGAGTTGTTAGTTCATGGAAGCCTTGGTTGGAAAAACACTCTAGAAGCCCTATAACAACTTGGGTTCAGTTACTAATCCTAGAAGCCTTAGTTGGACAAATTATCTGGAAACCCTTAGTGGGTTGAGTTACTAGTCCTGGAAACCCTAGTTGGAAAAACACTCTAGAAGCCCTATAACAGTTGTGGGTTGAGTTACTATTCCTAGAATCCCTCGTTCGAACAAACACTCTGGAGCCCTCGACAACTTGGGTAGACATAAATCTAGTGATGGTTAGTGATGTCCGACGATGAGGTGGAATCATTAGTTTAAAATTGAGGTGGCTTGGCCTCTAGAAGCCCTGTTTTGGTTTTGTTTGGTTTGTTCCATGAGATCCCAAATTCATTCTCGAAATATGGCATGGGGGTGATTGGCTGAAAGAGAGATTTGGTTCAGTCCAATCTATGGTTGGGTGGTACGCGGAAGTCCCATACCTAGTTGCATGTTTCATATGTTAATAAGAGCTTATTTACTCTTGTATTTGATGGGTAAATGTACTTGTTCATATGTGGTTTTTATGGTTGTTATATCCTAGTTATTTATGTTGGTTATATGTTGGGTATGAGTATGTTTTATGACAAACCTGATGTATGGATCTCATCATGTTTTGATTAGAAAATGAATGAACAATTAATATATGACCTAATAGATGATATTGTTGATATTATGATAAGGCATCAATGCTTCTTTATGAATATCATATAAGTATGAGACCCCTATGCTTAGATTTGTTATTATGACCTGTAGATCACTTATTTGTGACATGTTTTATGAAATGATTTTCATGGTTAGTAGGAGTCAGATCAATTACTTGTACAAATATTTTCATTAGTAACCTTTTTTTAATTTTATTTATCATTTCTGGAAGTCTCATGAAGTTTTATACAGTGGCATGAGACCTAGCCCTAAAAATGTGGCTAAGAATACGGGGTCACTAGCTTTTAAATATTGAGAAAATTCCACTATTGTTGGCATGCCCTATTGTGGGAGTGACTAGAAGGCCTCATTCACATGCATGGCTTGTCATGGGAGTGACTGAGGGTCCAGATTAGAAAATTGTTAAGTTGTCTCAGGGGTTGATCCCCTGGAAGGGTTGCTTGGCTCCTGGAGGATCTGTAGCATGCGTGGAAGGTCATATTGGTTTCATTATGTTGGTTCCATTTCCTTAACTATAATTTGGGAGTTGAATCACAACATAGTATCCTCTCATCACATGTTTACGATAGCAGATCGGTTAACATGGGTAAATGTGCGAGGAGGGTGTTACAATATACATCACAACAAAATACCCTAAGATTTGTGAGAGAGGGTTTCTTAGTACTCCATATTTCATGTAGATTATTTTCCTCCAGTCTTGATGAAGGCGATATATTAAATAGGTAACATATAGTACCCATTTCCTCTACTTAAAATTCTTGTCCTGATTGAGCACCAATCAACATGCACCTTGTGTTTTCCATCACGCCCTATTTATTATTTCTACAACTCCATTTTGTTGAGGTGTGTATGGAGTAGTATTTTGCCATGTTATACCACAATTCTTACAAAACTCTTCAAATTCCTTCTTTCAAAAGTCTCCACAATTATTTGTCCTCAACACCTTGATCTTCTTCTCTATCTCATTTTGCACCAAAACCTTAAATTATTTAAACCTTTCAAATACTCTAGGTTTCTTCCTGAGGAAATATATCCATGTATTCCTTAAGAAGTCATCTATATAAAAGATACATAGTACACAAATTTACCTATTGATGGAAGTAACATAGGGGCAAACACATCACTATGCAAAATCTCTAATATAACTTCTAGCCTCTTAGCACCACATGAGAAAATCACTGAGGTTTTCTTCCTATATACACAATGTTCACATAAATTGAAATACATAGAGAAATTAGACACAATTTCTACCATAACATTATCATCTGTTATTCAAAGGCCCTTCTCTCCAATGTATCTTAGTATTTGATGCCACAACATAGTTCCTTCATCAGATACTGTAATATTTTCTACTCCACTCTCGGGAATCATAAAACTATTACACTCATCGATATCAATACCACCTAGAAACTTGTAAAAGTTTCCAATATGAACACCACTCATTAATATTAGTTCTCCTCAAACCATCTTTCAAGTATCTTTCTCGAACACTATTTTCCACCTCCATCATCCATATTTCTTACATAAATCACATTTCTAGCCAATGCAGGAAAGTGTGAAACACTAGGAAGTGTCCTAATCCTTACATCTTGCAACTTCATCCTAACATTTATGCATCTTATGATTCCAATATTCTTTTCATCACCAACAAATTCATTACCACCATCATATTTCTCATAGTCACATAACAAATCCCTATGGGGAGTCATGTGAAAGGATGCAAATGAGTTAATTAACCATGCCTCTTGATCTACATGTGTACAATAAGAATCCAAGTACGCATCCTGACCTTCATCTAAGGTAGTTTTTTCCTCTGTAGAAGGAGCATCTTTAGATCCCTTTCCTTTCTCAGGCTTTTTATATCTAAAGCATATTTTGTAGTGCCCTTTTTTTCCACGTTTATAACATATGGTTACATATTTTCCTAGAGATTTAGATATCCCACTTGAGGAATTATTTATATTTTTGTTTTGGTATTTTCCTCTTATATATAAGGCATCTGAATTCTAGCCCTCCATATTTTTTGAACTCATCTCCTCCGACAATAAATATGAGACTATTTCATTAAACTTCAAGGTAGTTATATTACTATCTATGGAAATACGAATAGTATAACACAACTCTGGGAGAGAAAAAATTGGTTGATGCACTTATATTCATCTGAAATTATAACATCAATACGTAAAAATTAACTTACCACAGTGTCTGTTAGAATTTACCGGAGAAATAATAAATTTACCGAGAGTAACAAAAAACCCATAAAATAGCTAGAAACAAATCATAAACATAAACCAAGATGTTTATCCAGGAAAACCCCCAAATCTGGGGCAAAACCCAACCAATGAAATTTCATTAACCATTGGCCAAAAACTTGGCCAATCCAGCCGAGTGAGCCTTCACCGCTCACCTCCAAGCCTACATTACAATGAAGTATTCTTAGCCTTTTATAGGCTCCATTACATGCAATACCATGGGCTAAAAACCATGGGCGCACAATACCATGTGCCTCAAAACCACTGCTATTTACCCTAGTCAACATTGACTCTATCCCCAGTCAAGTTTACGTTAAAATCCCCCCCTTAACCTTTACTTGGGGTTTCTTGACTAAATCCGGCCAAAATTGCTAAGTGAGACAACCGTGCTCACTCTAGCTCTTCCCCCCTCAATTTTTTTTTTTTTTTTTAACCCAGGTAATTGTTAATTTGACATCCCCCTATCACCTAGATCTAACCCAGACTTTACCAGTGATTACCCAGGGGTACGGATGCCATACCAGGTCTTACAACAGTATGCCCATTTACATGTAATAAATTAACTCCATTATAATAATAACATTTTTTTTTTGTTTCATTGTTACTGTCTTTATACATATGAAATGAATTTCCATATAAAAAGAACCCATCTACTGGATTACATGGGTCACCAGCCTCTGTAACCGCCAGTCCTCTAGGAGTTCTCTTTAGATACATGGTTCATTAATTAATTAATCCACGTGCACATATCCTCTCTCATTTTCATAGACTTTGCTCTCCTAGCACAATGAAATTCAATGGCTCTGATACCAGTTGTTAGAATTTACCGGAGAAATAATAAATTTACTGAGAGGAACAAAAAACCATAAAATAGCTAGAAACAAATCATAAACATAAACCAAGATGTTTATCTAGGAAAACCCCCAAATTTGGGGCAAAACCCAACCAATGAAATTTCATTAACCATTGGCCAAAACCTTGGCCAATCCAGCTGAGTGAGTCTTCACTACTCACCTCGAAGCCTACATTACAATGAAGTATTCTTAGCCTTTTATAGGCTCCATTACATGCAATACCATGGGCTGAAAACCATGGGTGCACAATACCATGTGCCTCAAAACCACTTCTATTTACCCTAGTCAACATTGACTCTAACCCCAGTCAAGTTTACCTAACAGTGTTGAAGGCACTCAGTTTCCCTATCACCAAGTCTACATCCTTCATTTTTAGGTTATATAGATTTCTCCACATGAAAAATTTGTTCACAAGTGACTTAGATTGATACAAAGTCCCAAAATTGTCCCACAAATCCTTTTTCATGGCTTCCCCTAATACTTTCAACAATACTGAATATGAGAGACACAATCATATTGTGCTCTTTTCCTTGCGATCTAACTTCGCCAAGTGTTTTCTTGACTTTGCAATTGGGGTTGTACTTTGATCTAAAACAATCCACTTATATCTATCCTCCAATAGATCCTCCATCTTGAGCTTCCACAACTCAAAACTCTATTCATTGAATTTCTTGATCTTCATCTTTCCATTATTCTCCATCTCCTTTCACCGCACCAATTGATCTTGTAGATCTCTGACTATAAAAAGGTATACCACAAGCCAAAGTAATAAACCCATTAGCTGTAAAGGCATCCCCTTGAACTAGAAACAACTCTGATACCAAATTTAGGTTTTAAACTTGTACAAATATTACTTACAAATGCATTATTAATATATATATATATATATATATATATATATATATATACAATGGCGAGAACATTAAAACATACACAAAGATTTTCTCCTGGAACTAAAAACCGGGGAAACAATATTTATTTTTCATTATATTCCTTTCAATGTTACGATACATTGTATACATGTTTAAGCCTTCACAAACCCCAATCTCATAACCCTATATTATAACATAACCACATTTCCCTTCACAAGATCTACAAAATACTATGGGAAAACCCATCATTCCCAAAACCATGCGAAAATGAACCATGCACAAAACCATGGGTAGGACCACCCACCATCCTTAGGTTAGTGCAACCATTATTAGGTTCACCTAATTTGTGTTTCCTAGGGTGCTTCCCTAGACCCTATGAAAGGCATATACTTCCCCCTACACTGCCCCCCCCGGCTACTCGTAGTGCAACGTAACATAACATGCGACTAGTCATGGAAATAATATAAAACATACTCAACACCCTAATATCTTGGAGCATTGAGTAGAGACACACCTTAATGATCCATCAAAAGAGAATTTACCAAACCTGCATTTCAACACTCAAGCTACACCTGAAGACACCCTCTCTAATCCCTAGTATTTCTCATTGATCAACCGCAGTACAAGACTCGATAGGAAATACATATTAAATTTATAGACATGGTAGGTTCAACATATATATGATACTATAATGTATCAACAATATAATCTCCATGCAACACACCAGCAATAAAACTAGATGTTAGCATAACCAACAACGACACTCTATCCATCACTCTGTGCACACTCTGTCCATATGCATAAGTGCTCAAGAATAATGCTTTGTGCATAACACACGTATCCATAACACAAAATTGCTACATGTTTCTTTACCTCTGATCTTCACACACCATACCACACATAGCATACACTACAAGCCACCAAAACGAATCACACCATATTGATTTTATACCATTATGCCAACGTACTATATCTTGCACAGATATATCAAATCACATTCTTCACTAAAATAAATAGTAGCGTCAAGCATACATATCAGCTCCAATGCATACTTTTATACTATATCCTCATTCTGACCATCACACATATTCAACATTCATTATTTTAAACAAATAACATGTTGCATAAGAGTTCAAATCATTGATTTGTATGTACAAACAATTCTTCTCTCAAAAAGACACACCATATCACGCTCTACAGAGGGGTACACACTATGACTCAACTCAACCATAACATTGGCCAAATCATATCATATATAGTGCAAGGTCAATTTCACTCAATATCACTCTCTGCCCACAACATGGGTATAGGCTCAACATTTTAAGAAGTGGTTTTCATTTCCAAAGTTTTAAAGAGTGTGTTTTGGAAATTATAAGTGCATATATATGTTACAAAGTTTGCGTTTTTTTATTGTTTTTAATTTTTGATTTTCTTTATAATATCATAATAGAGATACTTTGTTTTCTAAATTAGGGTCAATATGCAAAAAAAAATGGATATTAAGTTAAAATATGCAAAGATTTACTATGTTTTTCTCCATTTAATTTTATGATGTCGTACATTAGGAAAATAAAATATTTGCTATATTTTTTTTTCATTTACTTTTAGTATAAGGATAAGATAAGAAAAACTTTCTTTATAAGGAGAATATGATAGGTTATCTAGACTTAAATTTTGATATTACAAGTTATTGGTTCTTTTGGTTGTACTATATATTTAGTAGTATATTTATCTAAGATTCTTCATGATCTTTTTAGAGAAATTACATCCCCAAACATGGGAATAACAACATTAGGAAGATAAATTAAGGTGTATTTTCTTTCATTTTAATTTTATATGTTACAAAATTATTTTAATATGTTATATATTTCTCCATGATTTTGTATTTTTTTGGATGACTCAATTTTATATAGATATTTTTCTTAATTTTAAAAAATAAATAACATGTAATTGTCTTAGAACTCAATAACATTTACACAATTCATTCTATATATTGAATTTGTTAACCAAAACATTCCAATTTGTGTTATTATTTAAAAAATATATATAATTACTAAAAGTGATTATATATATATATACTTATTTTATTTAGTTGATTTAATTATTTAATTATTAATTTTATTTATTTATTTATATATTTTTAATGCGCGAGGTCCAAGGAAAAAATGAAAACGATAACAAAAAAATTGAAAATGATAAAAAAAAAACAGGGCAAAAACAAAAGACAATCAAGAATATAAGGTATGTATCCAACACCTGATGATGTTCCAGCCATCATCTCTATTGAGATTAACATGTCTTTTTTCAATTTCTAAGTTCTCTCTTAACTTATAATGATGGAAATGGTCGATCGTGGCAATGACCTTAGCCTCTTCAATGCAAATATGATGGTTAGCCTTTTCTGCATGTTCAACTAGGGCGGGCGAGCGAGATCTTCCATGTTTATTGTCAGCACTTTGATTTATAGGCCGACCAGTTTCACCAATGTAAGGAGTCCCACAAGAAGAAGGAATGATGTAGACACCTTTCCCATCCCTAGGGTCAATCAGATCTTTAACCGATTTGAGAGAGTTGTGAATCGTGTTAAGGGGATTGAAAGATGAAGACACTTTATGTTTCTTAAGGATCCTAGCAATTTTATTAGTGGTCCCTTGAATGAACGAAAGGCGCACATTGCATGACCATTCACTAGGCTCCTTTTCATTTCTAATTAAAGGACATTTTTTTTGCTTTAAGAAAAGCTTTAAGGCGTTGCAACCTACTATAATCATTTTTACAAAATACATTCAACAGATGGGACTTTTCCCCCTCAAGGTGAGACTCATCAGAGATTCTCAATGCCCTAGTCGCTAAGGTGTTTAGGACGCCTATTTTTTGAGCAGGGAAATGGTGCGAACTAGCGTGAAGATATTGCTCAGTATGAGTTTTCTTTCGAAAAAGTTGATGGGAGAAAGAACGATCATCCTTTCTAGAGACAAGAACATCAAGGAAAGGAAGACTACCATCCACCTCATATTCCATGGTGAATTTAATGAAGCGAGATTGACCATTAAGATGAAGGAAAAATAGATGCAAATTTTCTTTGCCATGAGGCTAGATGACACAAGTATTATCTACAAACCTTTTCCAAATATTTGGCTGGAAAAGAGCTGAGGAAAGAGCCTTGGATTCAAAGTCCTCCATAAACAGATTAGCAACAATCGGGGAAAGAGAAGAACCCACCTGTTTTTTTTTTATCATTTTCATTTTTTTTGTTATCATTTTCATTTTTTCCTTGGACCTCATGCATTAAAAATATATAAATAAAATTAATAATTAAATAATTAAATCAACTAAATGAAATAATATATATATATATATATATATATATATATATATATATATATATATATTAATTAAATAAAAAAGTTCGTAATTTTATTTATGAGTAAACAAAATTACATGTTGTATGAGTCGTGGTATATGTCCAAAGACATTCATGCTTCGTAAATAAAAACAAAGGAGATACAATTATGATTTTCTCCTTTTTTTTTCAACCTTACGCCAAGCACCCTCATAAGTTCATTCTTAATAAGGACCCATCAGGATCCTTCGTTGGTGCTCCATTGTCCTTATCCGAGCCGTATGTGTCTCGATGTATGTGTTCTTGTATCCCCCACTCAAGTGTGCCAGTCCCATATTCGAGTCTTTAAGTGTGGGCATCTAGCCGTCTTTGCATTTCCCGTTTCAGGTGCCCAAGGAAGTATTTGTTTGTTGATTCTCATGTGGTATTGGTTCCACCTCTTCTTCCTGTAGTTCTGGTTCTTCAGATGGAAATTGCCAACCTTTTTCCGCTTTGCCTGTTTTCTTCTTTTTCCTGTTATCCCTTTTTGCTGCCGGACATGAGTTTTGTAGGTGGCCTGTGCACCTGCATATCATGCATCTGAAAGCTGTATTCTCATAGTCTAAATGTTGTGTCCATCTCTGTTGTTTTTTGTTCAGCATAATGGACTCAGGGAGTCCCTTGCTCAAATCAACCTCCACACAGATTCGTGCGAAGGTGAATATGCGCTCTTCCAGGCATTGAGTGTCTGTTTTAATGTATCTGCCAAGGGTGTTTCCAATGCAGCCAAGAACATTTTCATTCCAAAAATGTAGCGGGAGGTTGTAGAGCCTAACCCAGACCGGCATATTGGTCACCTCCATGGTGTTGGCATCGAAATTTGGGAACCATGGTGTAATGAAGAGTCCCGTGGAGCCCCAGAACCATGGTCCCGTGCTGATAATGGCATCTCTGACCTCAGTGGATGTAAATTTGACAATGAAATACCCTTTTGAGCAAAGGTGTATTTCACAGTCCATAGTCCAATTTGTAAAAATCCAATGGAACAGCTCCATTGGTTTGGGCCAGAAGCAGTTGAATCTACCAATGATTGCTTGGGATTCATAGGCAGTTCTATGTATGTCAATATCTAGTCTGTCTATGTTTAGTTCAGGCACACTATCCTGCAGTTCTACAATATATGGCTTGGGGGAACTTTCAGCAGGGGCAGCAGGAGCTGTGGGAATGTTCTTCTCCCCCTGTAATACATTTGTATATGAACCTTTGGTGGGTACTGTTTTGGATGGACCAGCACCCGTGGAGGGTCCATGTGCCCTGTTATGTCCCATCATACCACCCCTCAGTCTGAGATTGAGGCAAATGGAAGACCCAGAGACCATGGAATAGTCATTAACCGAGCAATGGTTAGCAAGTGCTTTCCCCCCAAAAATCAGAGACTGTAAATGAACATGGTACCCTGCCTTTGACTGTATTGCTTCCTTCAGGTGTAGTATTGAGTCTACTGTTCTAATCCATATATTAAAACAGTTACCTACAGGAGGCTTAATGAACACTTGGAATGGAGTCGGGCCTACCTGAGAGTCACTGTAGGAGATACGCTGGCTGCGTTCTTTGTCTATTTGCATCTCATCGTGGGCTTGTACCTGGCCCAGGAGTTCCGAATGCAGCCTCAGAGACCGCTTGAGGTCGACAGGTCTTGTGACAGCATCTTTGGGGTAGAAAGTAGGCTCAAGCAGCCTCTGATAAATATGCAGCTGTGGAAACCACAAAACAGAGGATCCCCAAGTGCGCAGGTTCGATGCCCAATATCCGCCCATCATCGAGGTCCAAGGCGTGGTTGTATAGTCCGAAATGTGAGTGGAGAAGTCAAACAGGATCCTCTCCCACAAGACGAGAAAAACTGGAAGCCCATCATGGGTAATCGACAGAAATAACAGAGTGTAGTGCTCACTGGCACCATGTGAGGTGCAGCAGAGCACCAAGTCTAGCTCTGGTTCAACGCCAAAGCCATCCGGGAACCCACGGTACTCGCAGTGTTTTATATCATACTTTGCAATAGTATTTGATAGCCCAGACAGGCGCCATTGCCCCTTTCTGTTGGGGCTGCAGGTAGTCCAAGAATCTGTCTCGGCCGATAAATAGAAACCCATAGGCGCAGATGGTTTTTCAGCCCAAATGAAGCCGTGAGGAACAGCACAGGGAATGCAAAGTCGCATGCCATGGAGGCACCGCCTGTGCAGAGATCTCCAGCCAGCGGCGGCGATGGGGGTCTGTAAACCTAGAACGATAAGAAAATCTCCCGCGTGCTCCATCTTCTCCCGGATCCCATGGTTTCATATATATATATATATATATATATATATATATATATATATTAAATAATTAATTATTTGAATAAATAAATTAAAAAAATAATAATAAGAAATGAAACTAATCGTTATTAATTAATTAAGCTTATTAATTATTTGAATAAATAAATAAGAAAACAATTAAATATAATTTATAATCCATAAATAAATGTAAAATATTTTTTTGAAGTTTATTAACAATAATATAAATATAAGAAAGTTAAAATTAAGGTTAAAATTTTACTTAAAAGAAGAAAAATAACATTAGCAATGATATATATATATATATATATATATATATATATATATATATATATATATATATATATATATAATTTAACTTACAGTTAAACAAATACAAAATAAAATAAATTTAAAATAAATAAATAATAATTTTAATTTTAATAATATTAAAAGTTTAAAAAATATGTATGATTATATAGTGTTTTATTAAAACACTTTTTGATATGAAGATAAAAATTCAATTCACTACATTAATTAATAATATATTAAACATAATAAAAATATAATCTACCAAACTTTAAAAAACAAAATTCACTTAATCCTTTATATTATATGCCATATAATTTCACAAAAAAAATCATTAGCTGCGGATACAATTAAAAGCATCGAAACAGAAGCATTCCAGACATTTTTCCCCTATACTAGCCATGGCACCCCTAATTTTAGTTTCCAAAAGCCCACTGATATCTACGCCTATATCCTCCCCCACTTCCTAAGGAAGATCATTCCGAATGCCAAGCGTCTCACGGACTCTTTCGGGGGTATCACAACTCTGAATTATCTCAGCAAGTTTTCGACAAACCAGGCGTGAAAGACTCCGGATATCAAGAAAGTGGGCGGCCATTGCAATTTCAGAGATTGTTTGACGATCGATATTCAGGAACTGGACATCCCATGGATCGATATCGTCTATGGTCTCCATGGGCCGTGGCGGATGCTCTATATGATATGTGCAGTATTCCATAATCTTCTCCAAAATTTTGCCGGAAACGTCGAACAGAGGAATGGGATCAACTTCAACAGTCTAACCAGAACATCGCCATACAAAATAATTTGGAGATAAAAAAGTCTTTACTATTAATCACATTATTAGGATTTAGTCGAGGTTTGAAATCAGTTAATGTGATTCATCTTCCGTAAAAAGTAGAGAAACAAATGAATTTTGATAAAAATTAGTTAGGAATAAAAGTTAAATTTTCTTTATTTTAAATAAACAAAAGTCTTAGATAAAACAAAACCATTTGTATTATGAGAATTTTGAGCATGTAGGGAAAATAGGATTTTGTAGGTTTTGTTGTTTGTTATTTGGGAAGATTGTGATTTTTTTTGTTGTTGTGTAAAATATTTGTATAAATAAATTTAAGATTTTAGAGAAATTAGTAAAATACTAAAAATTTGCAAATTTTTTTGGATAAAATTAATAACAAAATATTTTCATAAAAAATTCATTACATCTGTGAATTACAATAAACAGATATTTTTTCTTATTATATAAAATGTTTGTATAAATAATTTCAACATTCTAGAAAATTTCAAAATCATTCAACATTTACAAAAGATTTCAAACAAGATTAATAAAAAATCTTTAAAATATTTGTATAAATAAATTCAACAATCTAAAAAAATCTAAAAACTTTTATCTCGTCATTACACTAAGCAGATCTTTTATACCTGAAAAACTTCCTTTTGTTATTTTTTATTAGATGAAGGCAGGCCTATAGATATGGTTACCGACCTTGCTTCTAATACCTAACCTACCTGGGTTCTGCCTTGCTCCATGGCCGTGGTAGACGAAGAAGTCAGAATGGCTTCTATGTCTTACTGCAGAAACCTAGCTTGGGCTAATGGAACTGAGCTTCTTGTTTTGATTTATGTGTGTCCCTGATTGGTTATATACAGAGAATTCATTAGAGATGGCCCTTTAACTTCCTTCTGTTACAAAACATAAACATAAAATTAATTAATTGTTGAGATACTTGTTTTGGTTTTTGTGTCCCCCTGATTGGGTATGTACAGAGAATTCATTAGAGATGGACCTTTAACTTCCTTCTGTTACAAAACATAAACATAAAATTAAGTATTTGTAAACGTAGAATCAATTAAAGCATTTGGTTTTTGTGCCTCCCTGATTGTGTATGTGTCAAACCAGGAGGTAACTCCTCAAATCAGAATGTGTATTAGCTGAAGAATGTACATGAATTTATACATGGAGGTGAGGCTATTGGGATTCATCTCCCAATGAATCTTGGCCTTCCTTATTTCCTAATATTATTTATTATACAATATTACATATCCACACCCAACCCATAGGATTAGGTGTCAACATTCCCCCCTTTAATCCGAAGGGATGTTGGTGAGTCCAAGCATCGATCTGAACTTTTCAAATTTTTCTCTGCCACGTGATTTGGTGAAGATATCAGCAGTTTGCTCATTTGTGGAACAATGATGTAGATGGATGTTTTTGGCCTGAACATGATGTCAAATTAGATGGTATTTTGTATTGATGTGCTTTGTTCGATCATGGAACTTTGGGTTCTTGGCCAACTTTATTGCAGAAGTGTTGTCGATCATGAGTGATGTGGAATACATTTGTTTCATCTGCAAATCTTCCAGGATTTTCTGGATCCACACAATTTCCTTTGTTGCTTCAGCTGCTGCCACATATTCTGCCTCGGTCGTGGAATCTGTTGGAACTGACTGTTTGCGTGATCTCCATGAGACATCTCCTGATCCAAGACTCATGGTGTAACCTGTAGTAGACACCCTTGTTTCTTTGTCGCCATCAAAGTCTGAATCAGAGTATCCGATCAAGCTGAAGTCGCCTACCTGTGTGTATTTGAGTCCAAAGTCTTGAGTCCCCTTCAAGTACCTTAACACTCTTTTTGCAGCAGACCAATGTCCTTCACAAGGTTTTTGCATGAACCTTGAGAGGATTCCAACAACAAATGAAATGTCAAGTCTGGTGGTGGTTAGGTAGATAAGACTTCCTATAAGCTGTCTATACTTAGTTGCATCCTCAAATTCCTTCCCTTCAATAGATGTGAGCTTCAAGTTTTGTTCCATTAGAGTGGTTAAGGGATTACATTCATCCATGCCAAACTTGTTCGAGAGATCTCCAATGTACTTATTTTGAGAAAGAAATATAAATTTAGGATGTTGAATTACTTCAATACCCAGATAGTAATGAACATGACCAAAATCAGTCATTTCAAAACCTTTCTTCAATTCTTTCTTCATGGATGCAATATAGCTCTCATTATTCCTTGTTATCAAAAGATCATCTACATATACCACAAGATATACAACTTTTTTTCCAACTTTCTTAACAAACAAAGTTGCATCATCAAGATCAAAATGTTTGAAGTCAAGTTTCAGAAGATGCTCGGTTAATTTCTCATACCAGGCTCGTGGTGCTTGCTTGAGGCCATAAAAGGATTTTATAAGATTGCAAACTTTGTTTTCTTGACCATTTACAACAAATCCTTCTGGCTGGGACATATAAAATCTCTCCTTTAGATCTCCATTCAAAAAAGTTGTTTTTACATCCATCTGATGGACTTTCCATCCATTCTGAGCTGCTAAGGCAAAGAGAGTCTGGATGGTGGTCCATTTTGCTGTGGGAGAAAATTTTTCTTCATAATCGATTCCTTCTTTTTGTGCAAAACCTTTTGCCACAAGCCTGGCATTGTGCTTGTCAAGTGAGCCATCTGCTTTATACTTGTTCTTGTAGACCCACTTGCAGCCAATTGGTTTTGTTCCCAAAGGTGGATCAACCAGCTTCCAAGTGCCATTCTTTATCAAGGCATCATACTCCTTTTGCATCGCTTCTTTCCATTCATCATGAGAAGCGGTGATGGGAATCTCCAGCCCACGTGCCCTGTCAACTGAACAGTTTCACAAACTTTTAAAACACAATGAATAACCAATGTGATTACGTGGCTTTGCAATGTGTGTTGATTGGTTTACACGTCGGCTTCGCGCCTTTGAACTTCACAACAGACCTCGAGCCTTTCGTTCCTTTCCAGGACTTGAATTAATTGCACAGTAAATGACCTCGAACGGATCACTCGGCCCACTTGCCAACGTATGTGGTCATACGCCCTTACTCTTTCGCTCGGGTCATTTCTTCAGTCGGTCTTTTGATGTTTATGCTCCGCGCAGTGTGAGAGGGTTTCGACCTTGCGCCTCTGTGCCAAGGGTTTGTTCTTCCCTGTGGACTCTAGCCACGGTAACTGTGGCTATGTTGGTGAAACGATGCGGTTGCAATGGCGTTCTGGTTTCCAACCTCCTTGTTGGTTCGGTTCTTTCCCACCGAGACTGGTTTGTCCCTCTGTTTCTCGTTCAACACTTACAGGTTCTTCAACATGCCAATTTATTCCGTCTATTTCTGTTTGCGGTTTGTTCTAGGCTAATTGTTTTCCCTTAACAATTGCGCACAGGTTCTTCGGCTCTCGGCTCTGAGCTTCCTCCAGTCAACCCTACTCCAGTTGGCGACTGTGTCGGTAAGCCATCTCTCTCTGTTTCAAAACCCTGATGGTTTTGTTCCCATACTGATCTTGAAGCTCCTTGCGAGCAGATTCAAATGGTTCTTCGGTGGTTACTCGATTCCATGGAAAAGAAATGCTCTCCCTCTCCGCAAGGTAAATGCCCCAAATGCTCTTTTTCTGCTGTTAATCTCGTTTGAAACAACAATTTTGTTGCACAGGTTTTTAATTGATGGTTTGTTTCACTTGTACAGGTATTTCGAACTCTTTTGGTTTCCCAATCTTCTGTCAGGGTTTCCGCTCGGCTTCTGGATTCAAAAGGTAGGTCATCGCCTGACTCACACCATTCTTACTATAGAAATTTGTTTGGAAGTGTCGTAGATGACTTCGTGCCAGGTTTTACTTTCAGGTTTTGTTGTGGTGTTGTCACGCTACTGTTACTCTGTCTCTTTGCAAATACTGTCTCTCGGACAGGGTTCGACTTCCAAGTTTGCTCGGGTTCTAAAACCCCACCTGTACCCTTCGGTTGCTCTTTGGAGTTCTTGCCTGTGACTGTAGGGTTTCTGGCCGTAACCCTAGGCTACGAATCTTGATTTTTCTTTGGTTGTTTCAATGTGTAACTTAATACATTTCAGTATGGACTTTCATGCTATTGTAACCCTGTCAGAGGGTTTACTCTATTCTCAGTTTATTTATAAATAAAAATGGCACAGCTTAATGTAAATACCTGTAGATTTCAATGTTCCACGTTATGTGTTGGCTGTTTGGATTTCGCCGTCGGTATACAACTTTTCTGTTTGTGTTGTATTCTCCTGTACTCCTCTTCAGCTTTTGCGTGCGTTGACCACGCCTTCGTGTTGCAACACACCTGTTCACTGATAATAATATCTCTCCAGTGGAAAAGAAATAGATATATATCTATGTTTAATACAGAATATGCATGCAAATATTTTGACAGTGAATTTAGAATATGTATCACACTTAAATATTTCTAAATACAATACATTTGGTATGTTTCTGATGAGTATTAAAAAACTATGTTTTCATTACTCCATTCGATGTGTAAATTTGCAGAACCCTTGTACAGTCATCTGTTCGTTTCTTTAGTAGCCTCCCTGCAAGCCAATTCGTTGCCAACTGATAACTGTCTCCAGTTGGTTACACAGTTACGTGTTTTTACATTATGGTTATTTCACTTTTTCACTCATCGAATTGTTTTACTCTACCTAACAATCTACCATAGTTGTTTAAGTCAAATATAAATAAAAACAATTAAACTAGAACAATTCTACTGACAGCTAGTTCTTTATCCTAAGAAAGAAATAATTTAAAACTGGAACAGGTTTTAAGACCTGTAAAATAACTCAAAACTGAAAACATGAAACACCTGCTTGACTGGTTGCCACCCTAGTCAGATGCTCCTGCATCAGGCTCCGGGGGTAGCAAAAAGTCATGGCTCCGCTCCATGAGGTCATCCACTGAGTAGCCAATTTTCTGAATCTGTGCCGCGTCAAGCCAGGTACTGTCCTCAATAGGACGGTTCTTCCACTTGACCAGGTACTGTAAGTAGTCCTTCCTGCATGTGCATTTGGCTACTTGTGTGTCGAGGATACCCTCGATCTCAAGGGGTTGCGCTGCAGGCATCTGCTTTAACCAAACATCCTCTTCTTCTGGGGTAGTCCGCGCTGGCCTTGTTGCCTCTTCTTCTCCGAGATTAGTAGGGTAAGGAAACAAGTCTGCCACGTTAAAAATGGGCGAAATGCCTATTCCTGGTGGCAGCTGTATTTCGTAGGCATTGGCTGAAAACTTGCGGAGAATTCTGCAGGGGCCAATTTTCTTAAACTTTAACTTGTTATACTACCCTCTGGGAAAGCGGTCCTTGCGCAAGTGGGCAAGGACTTCGTCCCCGATGTTGAATTAAACTTCCCGCCTCTTCAAATCTACCTGCTGTTTATACCTTTGACTGCTGTCTACCAACTTCAATTTTACCTGCTCATGCAGATCATTCATTGCTTGAGCGAAATCTTCACCATCGGCGCTTCTTTTCTCTAGCCTCCCCAAATCCCGCAGTTCATGCACTCCGCGAGGATGCATGCCGTACAGAACCTGAAAAGGACTGTGTCCCGTACTGCGATTGGGAGAATCATTATATGCAAATTCCGCTTGGGCAAGTACACGATCCCACATCCGCGAATTTTCTCCGACTAAGCTTCTTAGTAGGTTTCCCAAACTCCTATTTACCACCTCTGTTTGCCCATCAGTCTGTGGGTGATAAGCGGAGCTGAAATTTAGTTGGGTGTCCAACTTTTTCCACAGGGTATGCCAGAAGTGTCCTGTGAATCGTACATCCCGGTCTGAAATAATAGATCTCGGCAAACCATGCAGTCGAACAATTTCTGTGAAGAACAAGTGGGCTACGTGAGTAGCATCACTGGTTTTTCGACAGGGTATAAAATGCGCCATCTTCGAGAATCTATCCACCACTACCATCACTGAATCGAATCCCCGCTGTGTCCTTGGTAAACCCAGGACAAAGTCCAAACTGACTGAGTCCCATGGTCTACTTGGTGTGGGCAACGACGTATAGAGTCCTACATTATGGCTGTGACCTTTTGCCAACTGACACATTTTGCACCTGCTCACATGTCTCTGCACATCTCGCCGCAACTTTGGCCAATAGTAGAAATGCTCTATCTGAGATAGCGTCTTGTCTATACCGAAATGTCCGGCTAGACCTCCACTGTGTTTCTCACGAATAATGTTTTCCCGCATTGAACAATCGGGAATACACAATTGTCCTCCTTTGAACAGTAATCCTTCTTGCAAATTGTAGTCCAACCATGGACTGTGATTCCGCAGTAAAGGGTTCTGACATGCTTCATGTGCCTCCCTGAAGTCTGTGTCTGTTTGATACAGATCCTTCAAGTGTTCGAAACCCAGTACCTGCACTGTACTCTCCTGTAAAAGCAGAGCTCTTCTGCTTAATGCATCTGCTACCTTGTTGGACTGTCCGCTGATATGCTTCAATACGAAAGTAAAGCTCTGCAGATATTCCACCCACTCTGCATGCTTGTGATTCAACTTGTGCTGCTGCATAACATATTGTAAAGCTGAATTGTCAGAAAATAATACGAATTCATTACCTAGTAAATAGTGCCTCCAGTGCTTCAAGGCTTGAACGACCGCATAAAATTATTTGTCGTAAGACGAATACTTCTGCCTGCTTTCGTTCAACTTCTCACTGAAGTAAGCAACCGGTCTATCTTCCTGGCTAAGTACTGCCCCAACGGCTGTACCGCTGGCGTCGCAACGAACTTGAAAAAGTTTGTTGAAATCCGGTAATCTCAAGATCGGCCTCTCAGTGATCTTTTTCTTCAAAGTCTGAAAACTGCTTTCTGCTGCTTCAGTCCAGCGAAAAGGCTGATTTGCCTTCTTAATTATGTCCAACATAGGTGCACAAATCCCACTGAAATTCTTGATGAACTTCCTGTAAAAACTCGCTAAACCATGAAAACTTCGAACTTCAAATAAGTTCTTTGGAGATGGCCAGCTTACGATTGCTGCAATCTTTTCCGGATCCATCTTCAACTCATTCTCTGCAATCACAAAACCCAGATACACTAGTTCTTTCTGGAAAAAGGTACACTTTTTTAAATTTATTAGCAGCTTGTTCTGCTGCAGACTTCTCAATACACTTCGAATATGTCGGAAGTGTTCCTCTTTCGTTTTGCTGAAGATTAGTATATCATCTAAATACACAATCACGAATTTTCCAATGAATTCCTTCAGTACTTCATTCATTAAGCGCATGAAAGTACTAGGAGCGTTGCTCAATCCGAATGGCATCACCAGCCATTCATACAGTCCTTCATTTGTCTTGAAGGCTGTCTTCCACTCATCCCCTTCCCTTATTCGGATCTGGTGGTAGCCACTCTTCAAGTCAATCTTCGAAAAATATGCTGCCCCACTCAAACAGTCCATCATGTCATCCATCCTTGTTAATGGAAACCTGTACCGAATCGTAATTTTGTTGATGGCTCTCGAATCTGTACACATCCGCCATTCGCCACCTTTCTTAGGAGCCAATACTGTCGGAACTGCACAAGGACTCATACTTTCTCTGATCAATCCTTTATCAAGCAATTCCTGCACCTGCTTCCGAATTTCTTCATGATCTTTCAGACTCATACGATAAGCTGCCTTGTTTGGCAAGCTGGCTCCTGGTATAAAATCAATGCAGTGGCTGATGCCTCTCTTGGGAGGTAATTCGTCTGGAAGATCATCCACCACAATATCCCCAAATTCCTGTAACATCTCTTGTATCTCCTCAGGTAAATCTGAAATTTTAGTGTGCAGTACCACTGTTCTTGGTCTCCTTACAACAGCAAAATTTACTTCACCGTCTTCAATCTGTTTCAGGAATTCCTTTCCACCCAACAGCAGTGCTTTTGCTCCACTAGCCTCTGCTGCACCTTCCTCCTTGATGGGAACGAGTGTGTGCTTGACTCCATCTTTAACAAACTTGTAACAGTTTGTTCTTCCATCATGCACTACCTTTCTGTCAAACTGCCAGGGCCTTCCCAACAGTATGTGACAGACATCCATTGGCATCACATCACAGACAATCTTGTCTTTATACCTGCCTATCTAGAACTCCACCTCGCATTGTTCATCAACTAACAATTGATGTCCCTTCTGCAGCCACGACACCTTGTATGGAGTGGGGTGTTTCAGATTTTTCAATCCCAGCTTCTCCACCATTTCCGTGGCCACTAAATTATCAGTGCTTCCACTGTCAATGATCAGTTTGCAGCACTTTCCCTGTGACTTGCAAACTGTCCTGAACAAATTCTTCCTCTGGCCTGGGTCCACAACCTCCTTGGCTGGTTTTAACAGCACCTTGTTCAACACCAGGGCTTCCCCTGTCTCCGGTGTATCTTCCACTTCCTGAGGAGGTGCTTCCGCTTCCTCAGGCTGAGCAACATAAGCTCCTCTTCCACCTGCTGGTTTGCCTTCAGGACATTCATACGATTTGTGCCCCCACTTGTGGCACCTGTAGCACTCGACAGTTCCTCTGCCCCGACCATTTCCTCTCCCCCGCTGGGCTGGTCGTCCTCCTCTAGTGCTGTTGTCCTTTTCTGCTGTTCCCGCAGATTTGGAACTGCTGCCTTCCTCATTGGGACCCGTTCCTCTACCTTTACCAAAAGCTTTTCCCTTTCCTCTGCCAGATCCGCCTCCTCTTCTGGCATTTTGTTTCCTGTTTATTTTTTCTTCCGCCTTTAATGCAAACTGATATGATTCTTCCAAGGTTCTGGGTGAAAGGATACCAATTTCATCTAATATCTCTCCCCTCAGCCCATTCACGAACCTTGCTTTCTTTTCTGGGGTTTCCTCCACATAACCTGCCCTCAAATTCAGCTTATAGAATTCTTCAGTATACTCCTTAATCGTCATTCCCCTTTGTCTCAGGTTTTGTACCTGTCTATACAGCATAATTTGATAGTCCTTAGGCAAAAACTTCTCCTTCATTTTCGCCTCCATTCTGGTCCACTTCCTTATAGGCTGTTTATGTAGTCTTTTTCTCTCCGCCTGTACGTTGTCCCACCACAAGGACGCATGTCCTTTCAGCTTGGTGGCAGCAAACTTCACCTGTTTTTCCTCGCTGGTCTCCTCAAATTCGAAGTATTTATTTACTTCACTTAACCAGTCCAGCAACACATCTGCCGACAAACTGCCATCATAAGTGGAAAGCTCATGCTTCGGCTTATGACTGGACAACAGAACTGATTTCAACAATCTTAGTTCAGGCGTCACTCCTTCAAACTCATCTTCCGGTTCTGCAATATCCTCGTCACTGTCATTTGCTGGGTCTCTCCTTCCCCCAGCTTCTACTGCTGCCAATCTCTGATTTAGAATCCGAATTTCATCTCGCAGTCCCTCTTCTGCCACTCTCCAGATTGCTCTACCTCTTCCTCTTCCTCTTCTGCCAACTTCCATCTTCTTGCTACTTCAAACTTTTGCTCCGATACCACTTGATGGGAATCTCCAGCCCACGTGCCCTGTCAACTGAACAGTTTCACAAACTTTTAAAACACAATGAATAACCAATGTGATTACGTGGCTTTGCAACGTGTGTTGATTGGTTTACACGTCGGTTTCGCGCCTTTGAACTTCACAACAGACCTCGAGCCTTTCGTTCCTTTCCGGGACTTGAATTAATTGCACAGTAAATGACCTCGAACGGATCACTCGACCCACTTTCCAACGTATGTGGTCATACGCCCTTACTCTTTCGCTCGGGTCATTTCTTCAGTCGGTCTTTTGATGTTTATGCTCCGCGCAGTGTGAGAGGGTTTCGACCCTGCGCCTCTCTGCCAAGGGTTTGTTCTTCCCTGTGGACTCTGGCCACGGTAACTGTGGCTATGTTGGTGAAACGATGCAGTTGCAATGGCGTTCTGGTTTCCAACCTCCTTGTTGGTTCGGTTCTTTCCCACCGAGACTGGTTTGTCCCTCTGTTTCTCGTTCAACACTTACAGGTTCTTCAACATGCCAATTTATTCCGTCTATTTCTGTTTGCGGTTTGTTCTAGGCTAATTTTTTTCCCTTAACAATTGCGCACAGGTTCTTCGGCTCTCAGCTCTGAGCTTCCTCCAGTCAACCCTACTCCAGTTGGCGACTGTGTCGGTAAGCCATCTCTCTCTGTTTCAAAACCCTGATGGTTTTGTTCCCATACTGATCTTGAAGCTCCTTGTGAGCAGATTCAAATGGTTCTTCGGTGGTTACTCGATTCCATGGAAAAGAAATGCTCTCCCTCTCCGCAAGGTAAATGCCCCAAATGCTCTTTTTCTGCTGTTAATCTCGTTTGAAACAACAATTTTGTTGCACAGGTTTTTAATTGATGGTTTGTTTCACTTGTACAGGTATTTCGAACTCTTTTGGTTTCCCAATCTTCTTTCAGGGTTTCCGCTCGGCTTCTGGATTCAAAAGGTAGGTCATCGCCTGACTCACACCATTCTTACTGTAGAAATTTGTTTGGAAGTGTCGTAGATGACTTCGTGCCAGGTTTTACTTTCAGGTTTTATTGTGGCGTTGTCACGCTACTGTTACTCTGTCTCTTTGCAAATACTGTCTCTCGGACAGGGTTCGACTTCCAAGTTTGCTCGGGTTCTAAAACCCCACCTGTACCCTTCGGTTGCTCTTTGGAGTTCTTGCCTGTGACTGTAGGGTTTTTGGCCGTAACCCTAGGCTACGAATCTTGATTTTTCTTTGGTTGTTTCAATGTGTAACTTAATACATTTCAGTATGGAATTTCATGCTATTATAACCCTGTCAGAGGGTTTACTCTATTCTCAGTTTATTTATAAATAAAAATGGCACAGCTTAATGTAAATACCTGTAGATTTCAATGTTCCACGTTATGTGCTGGCTGTTTGGATTTCGCCGTCGGTATACAACTTTTCTGTTTGTGTTGTATTCTCCTGTACTCCTCTTCAGCTTTTGCGTGCGTTGACCACGCCTTCGTGTTGCAACACACCTGTTCACTGATAATAATATCTCTCCAGTGGAAAAGAAATAGATATATATCTATGTTTAATACAGAATATGCATGCAAATATTTTGACAGTGAATTTAGAATATGTATCACACTTCAATATTTCTAAATACAATACAGTTGGTATGTTTCGGATGAGTATTAAAACTCTGTTTTCATTACTCCATTCGATGTGTAAATTTGCAGAACCCCTGTACAGTCATCTTTTCCCTTCTTTAGTAGCCTCCCTGCAGGCCAATTCATTGCCAACTGATAACTGTCTCCAGTTGGTTACACAGTTACATGTTTTTTACATTATGGTTATTTCACTTTTTCACTCATCGAAATTGTGGTACTCTACCTAACAATCTACCATAGTTGTTTAAGTCAAATATAAATAAAAACAAACAATAGAACAATTCTACTGACAGCTAGTTCTTTATCCTAAGAAAGAAATAATTTAAAACTGGAACAGGTTTTAAGACCTGTAAAATAACTCAAAACTGAAAACATGAAACACCTGCTTGACTGGTTGCCACCCTAGTCAGATGCTCCTGCATCAAGCGGCTTCTTTGAAGGAAGTTGGTTCATGATCTATAGACAAACTCAATTCACAGTTATAAGCAATATCCATATCAACAAGAGAATCAGAATTATCTACATCACCTTCGATTTGTTGAGTGGAACTTCTTGTTCTTGTTTTTCCAACCTCATCAAGATGAACATTCTCCAGTGTCTTTGTCAGCTATTTGGGAGGACCTTTCTGAGATGGCCTAGGCTGGTCATTTGACTGAGTTGGGACTGATTCAAGATTCAATCTACCAATTCTGTCAATCACATCATCCAATGTGTCATCCATGGTTGTTTCTTCATGTGGGGGAGAGAGTGCTTCATGACATGATTCCACAGTTTGATTCAATATCGGAATCCCCCCTTCAAGATGTGGAATCTGATTATCAAATTCTTGGAAAGACTTTGCATGTGTGAATCTATCAAGGAGATCAAGTTGCCGCTCAACAACCTTGTCACTCTTGGAAGATTCAAGGAATATGACATCTCTTGCTATCACAAACTTCTTATTTGCTTCATCATAGAGACGATATCCTTTGGAGGTATTGGAGTACCCCAAGAAGATACATTTTCGACTTCTAGCACCAAGTTTGTTCCTTTGACCCTTGGGTATTAAGGCATAACATGTGGACCCAAAGACCTTGAAATGCTTTACCGAAGGAATGTGGCCATGCCACATTTCAAAAGGAGTTTTGTTTCTAATTGAACTTGAAGGACACCTATTATTTATGTAAACAGCACATAGAACCGCATCAGCCCAAAACATCAATTTTACATTCTTGAAAAATAACATGGAGCGAACCATATTTAAAATAGTTCTGTTCATTCTTTCAGCTACACCGTTTTGTTGGGGATTATATGGCACAGTTGTTTGATGTTTGATTCCATGTTGACGAAGATAATTTTCAAATTCATTTGAAGTGTATTCTTTTCCATTATCAGTACGTAGATAGCCAATATGTGTTTGTGCATCATTTTCAATCCATGCATGAAAATTCTTGAAATTTTGAAAAGCATCAGACTTATTCTTCAGTAAGTAAATCCAACACATTCGGGTGTAGTCATCAATAAATGTCATCATGTATTTGTTTCCATTTGCAGAAGCAATAGGCATAGGGCCACATAAATCTGAATGAACAAGCTCAAGTTTTCTATGTGCTCTGGAGTGTGAATCATGAAATGGCTATTTGCTATGCTTTCCTAGAATACAAGCATCACATTCCTTAGGTTTTCTAGGAATTGTAGGCAGTCCATTAACACCATTTTTCTTCAACAAACGAAGGCTTTCATAGTTTGAGTGTCCAAATCTAGCATGCCATAAAAGACTTGATGGGAATGTACCTTCATCATGATGTGAACTGAATGGAAAGTTTTGAGCATGAGCATATGAACCTTTCAGCTTCAAGAGTCTCCCTTCCTCTCACAACCCTGCGTCCTTTCACATCTCCCCTCTTCCCCATTGCCTTAGGTGTCAACAGTATGCACTAAGAATTCATTAGAGATGGCCCTTTAACTTCGTTCTGTTACAAAACATAAACATAAAAATAAGTATTTGTAAACGTAGAATTAATTAAAGCATTTGGTTCGTTGGTAATGTCATTTAAAGCGATTCTTTGGTGGTTAAAATTTAGTGGCTTTATTCTCTAGGTGTTTCAAAATAAAAAAGAGAAGATAATAATGAAAGTTCATTGTTGAAATTTGTTATCTATTAAGGTTTTGTTCAAGTACTTGATTTGATGTGGCTTCAATAATGCCTCAAACTTTTTTTAAATTTGTTATCTATTAAGGTTAAGGTAACGCCTCAAACTTTGTTTAAATTTGTTATCTATTAAGGTTGTGTTCGAGTACTTGATTTGATGTGGCTTCAATAACTCCTCAAAATTTGTTTAAGTAATTGATTTGACGTGGTTTCAATAACCTCTCTCCATTTATGTTTATGGGAAATTGTTGGATTCACTTTTTAAGACAGAGTGGAGATTATTTTACAAGGTTTATTTAATATTTGCGACTTTTAACCAATCCATCTAATTTGAGAGATTGGAGGAATACTTGTTTTGTTGGTTAATAAAGAAGCCCCAAGTAACCTTGCATTTATGGTTCAGTGAAGTAGACTCTTTAGAGATGGTTTTTACTTAGGTTTGGTTTTTTTATTATTTTGGGTGCATTTTTGAATATTTAAGAGCTTATGTAGCTTTACCTTGACAATAAGTGATGGGCTATAGTGCACTATTTAGTAGTGTATCATACTTTCAAACATAAGCTTGAAAACTCAGTTTTTAAATTTCCACTCGGCGTAGTGCCCTACTAACCCTAAGTGATGCAATCTAGTACCTTGATGACCATCAAGCAAGTGTTACAAACCCTTGTTTGACTTCCTTTTATGTCTAGTTCTAAAATTTTTACTTGATCTAGCCTCCATAACACTTAGAAGATCCTTTAGCCAATGCTACAATCTCTTTTTTCGCATTTAAAGCTGGTTCTCTTTCTTCTAAAGCCCTTATAGTGCCCTCTTGGTCCTCAATGATGCATTCTAGTGCCATCTAGAGAAACAATGTAGTGCTATAGCACCCTAACAATCACCATTGATGCGATATGTCTCGATTTTTTCAGTATTCCAGAGCCTTTTTAAAAAGCCTCACCATCTTATACAAACCTCTTTAGAGCCACATTTGAGTTCTACAGTACTTAATAAAACCTCTATATAGGGCTATAATGCTAGACATGCCTTATAAATTGAGCTTTTAACGATAAAAAATATCTTTTTCTTTATTTTAAGAATTTTTTTCATATTTTAAAGACAAATGTTGAAAGGGATAAAAGCAAAGGTCAAATAAGAGATAAAATATGGTAATACATGCAAAAGGATTTTTAATGAGTAGTACATAAAAAAGGACAAGTTTTAATCACATTAAAAGAATATCTTAGCTCATTATCTCCCTCACACATCTTTTGGATCTTTACCTTAGAGATCAAATTTCTAGACTGAAAATGAATTTTAACCCAAGTCATCTAGCTCCAGATATGGCTAGATTATCTTCCAGTAAGTTATTTGCGCACTTTTTTACCTTGTGTTAATTAAAGAAAAAAAATGAAACCCACACAAAGTGAGACAGAGCTCACACAAAACTTGTCGTTAGCTCAAAGTCAACATTAAAAATTTATGGCATAGGCACTCACCTAATCTTCCTAAGTTTGGGGCAACAATCCTAAACTGGTGGAACTAAACTCTAATTATAAAACTCTCGTTCAACAAACCATAACCACTCCTATTTCTACATTATTCTAGATTATTCTCACATCCTCCCTTAATGGAGAAATGGATTTTCTACAACATCTAATTTACTTCTAAAAACTTCAAACTTGAGTTTACCAAGAGGCTTAGTAAAGATATCGGCCATATTATCCTTGGTATTAAAAAATACTAAATCAATTTCATTTGATCCAATATTCTCTCGTATAAAGTGGTATTGCAGCTCAATGTGTTTTGATCTGGCATGACATATTGGATTGTGTGCTGATTTGATATCACTTTGATTATCACAATTTATGCATGTTGAACCACTTTGCTCCTCTTCGAGATCTGCAAGAATTCTCCACAACCAAAAAACTTCACAGGTGGCATTGGTCAAAACTTTGTACTCAGATTCTGTTGATGATAAAGAAACAGTTGGCTGTTTCTTACTACTCCATGACACAACCCCTGATCCTATATGAAATGCATAGCCAGATGTAGATTTTCTGTCATCAGGATTTCCTACCCAATCTGAATTAGAAAAACCTATCACTGCAAACATCAGATTCATCAGTATACATAATACCTAAATTGATTGTTCCTTTTAAGTATCGGAGAACTTTCTTTGCAGCGTTCCAGTGATTTCTTGAAGGCTTAGCCATAAACTGACTGAGTATGCAATGTCTGGTCTGGTAGTGGTGAGATAGTTCAGACTTCCCACCAATTGATGATATAAAGTTCCATTTGCCTCTTTATTTCCATCTTCTTTGTACAACTTTGCATTCTGTTCTAAAGGAGTTGACATAGCTTTACAATCACTCATATTGAACTTTTTAAGAATTTCATTTTTGTATTTACTTTGAGTGATCAATGTTTTACCAGGTTCTCTCCATACCTCAATTCCTAAACATTAATGCAATTCACCGAGATCTTTCATTTCAAATTCCTGAGACAAGTGAATTTTAATTTCTTCAATTAACTTGTAAGCATTGCCTATGATAATGAGATCATCCACATATAAATATATTAAAGAAAAATTTCCTTCTTCATCTTTCTTAACATATAGGTTAGGACCATTTTTCTTTTCACAAACCCATTCTGATGAAAGAAGGTATCAATCTTTACATACCATGATCTCGGCACCTGTTTCAAAACATATAAGGCTTTCTTAACCTGCAGACTAGATGCTCTTGTCCTTGTTTGACAAACCCTTTAGGTTGAACCAGATAAACTTCTTCCTTTAAATCACCATTCAGAAAATCAGATTTGACATCCAATTGATGTATATTCCAATTATGTTTTGTAACTAAGGCAATCAGTACTCTAATTGTATTCAATTTAGCTACTGGTGCAAAAGTATCTTCATAATCAATTCCCTTTTGTTGATCATATCCTTTTGCAACTAATCTCGCCTTAAATTTATCAATGCTACCATATGCTTTAAATTTAGATTTATACAACCATTTGCTTCCAATTGGAACTTTGTTTTCAGGGAGTTCAACTGATTATCATGTTTGATTTTTCATAAGAGAGTCATATTCATCATTCATAGCATTTGTCCATTGTTCATGCTCTTTAGCTTGTTCATAATCAACTGGTTCTACAACATTCATGATATTAGACATCAAAGCATATTCTCTATACCTTGCAGGAAGCTAGGTTTGTTTGGTTGACCTTCTTGGTTCTACGATACCTGTTGGAGTTCCATCCATGATTTTCCTGCTTTGAGGTGAATCTTCCTCTCATGATGAATCACTGCTACTGGATGTGCTCATGTTGTTTTCATTCTGATCTTAAACCTGTACTTGTACCTGTTCCTGTTCCTATTTAACCAAAGTATCAATTTTGACATGATCATCATTAGATATATGCCAAGCATAATTCATTGTATCACTTTTATCAGCATTCTCATGAAACGCCACATCTTGACTTACAAGAAGTTTATGTGAATTGGGATCAAACAGTTTATATGCTTTCTGATCTGTACAATACCCAATAAAAACACACTTGATTGACTTTGCATCAATATTTTTTCTGTTATCCTTAGGAATATGTGCAAAGGCAGTACATCCAAATACTCTTAAATGACTGACATCAGGTTTATAACCATAAGTAATCTCAAAAGGAGTTTGAAAAGCTAATTTCTTAGTGGGACTTCAATTCTTTAAATAAACAACAATATTAATGGCTTCCACCCAGAAACCATTAGAATGTTTTTACCTTGAAGCATACTATGAGCACACTCCACCAGTGTTCTATTCCATCTCTCAGCAACAACATTTTGCTGAGGAGTATGGGGTACTGTGAACTGTTTTTGGATCCCATAAAATTTACAATACCTGTTAAACGCTCTTGATTTATATTCACCACCCTGATCTGATATGAGAATTTTAATGTATTTGCCTGTTTGATTTTCAATCAAAGTTATGAATTCTTTAAAATACTCAAATACATCACTTTTTCTTCGTATAAAATAGACCCATGTATATCTAGATCTATCATCAACAAAAATAAGAAAGTAGGAAGCACCACCAAGCGACCTAGTTTGCATAGGTCCACACACATCAATGTGAATTAACTCAAGTATATCATATTGTCTTTTCTCTGTATGAATGGGAAACTCCTCTCTATGTTTCTTACCAAGTGCACAAGCTTCACATGGTAAATGTTCACACTTCATAACAGGAAGAGCTTCAACCATTGTTTTTCTTTGCAACAAGAATAAATCATTATAATTTAGGTGCCCATACCTGTGATGCCATAACTATGTTGTTGACGTTGCTTTGGATGTCAATGCAACATGACACTTCATCGCCACATCCAATTTATACAATCCACCAACCCTAGTACCTATGGAAACAACCCTGTAGTGATCCTAAACATCTTTCACAATACACCCCAATTTACCAAATTCCACTTTTAAATTATTATTAGTGATAGTTGAAATAGATATCAAATTCTTTTTGATAGCAGGAACATACATCACATCATGAATCTGTCTCATTTATCCATTAGGTAAGTACACACTTATTACGCCATAGTCTTGGACTTTATGTGACCTGTTATCTCCTAGGTAAATGTGTGTGCCATCAATTTTCTCGTAATATTTATCATACTATTCTTTATTAAAATTCATATGAGCTGATGCACCAGAATCTATGAACCAAGCAGTCTCATCATCAGTTTCAGCAGACAATGTAGCATCAGAAAGAAAAAATTTAAGATTTTTAAATCCATCAGTAACTGAAGTGTCTCTATTCATGAAATTTCCATTATGCCTTCTATGTCTTTGATTTGATTCATGATTATTTATTCTATAGCAATCTTTAGCTAGATGTCCAGGTTTTCCACAATAATCACATTCAATATTTCTCTTAACATAAGAATCAGGTTGTGTCATACCTTTCTTCTTTTCTTGAAAATGGCCTCTGTTCTTGTCTCATGGTCTCCCTCGGAATGATCTTTTACCTCTTGCAATCAATGCCAAATCAGAACCATTTTAATCCAATTCAAAAAATTTCATTCTCTGTTCTTCTGGAAGAAGAATTCCAGCCAATTCATCAAATGTAGGAGGAATTTTTCTAGCTAAGAGTGCTAAAATAAAGACTTTATAGTCTTGGACTAAACCCTTCAAAGCAACAGTTACTAAATCGCTACTGGACACTTTTTCACCAATGTCACCAAGATTATCACTTAAGTCTTTAATTATAGAAGCAAAGTTGTTGATTCTTTCATTGGCTTCCATTTTGATAGATAGCAACTTCGTTTTTAAAAGTAAAATGTGGTTTGCATTAGCATTTTCGTACAAACCTTTGAGAGTGTCCCACGTGTGCTTTGAAGATGTACAGTCCCGAATGTGAGGAATGATGTTGTCCTTTATAGACATGCGCAATAGCACTTTCGCTTTCATTTCTCGCTTATCCCAATCTCAAATCGCGGCGGCAGTAGAGGCTTGGGCTCGTCACCTTTGACAATCGTCCAAAGGTTGTATGCCTCGAGAACGGTGACCAGCTTAAACTTCCAATTGACGTAGTTTTCGCCATCAAGTTTGGTGGATTCATTTAAATATGAATCAACAAGAGGATTAGCCATTGTTTTCAACAGCAATGACCAGATTCAATTGCAAGAAATTAATTCAGTGCAATGATATCACACAGGAAAAAAAAATCATCAAATATGGAACATTGCAACTTAAAAAAAACGTTGCATTTTTTTTAAGTTGCTTCCAATGCAAATGATCACACAGAAGGTCAAAGTAATACAATCAAATCCCATGTAAGTGATAGAAAACCGTTGTTCCCTGCTATTAATTTGGACCTAACGCCTCAAACGAGGTGATTTATGATGAAATATTTACCAGAAAATGAATTGGATGGCCGAAAAAGTTGTTCTTTACATAATCCAATTCTAAAAAAAAAAAAAACACAGAATACCTTTATTCCAAATGATTAGAAAAATGTATGGCTTGTTCAGCGCTTCTATGAAGCTTCATGATAATTACACGGTAGGAGTTGTGGCTACGTTTTGTTCCCAGGTACCCACGACGAGATCCCTTTTGAATAAATCCTCTTCGCGTGAAATACTGAGGGAAATAGAGCGTCCGAGCCACTTGGTTAGTGGAATATTTGCTGCGGAGGTTTGATCATGGTGCTCCAACCACCGTTAACAATCTGGTAATGATCTCTCAAATTATTGTAACTTAAAATAATATGAAAAATTCCTGGATTGAAAAAATTATAGGAATATATATCATGGAATACGTTCCAATTATATGAGTAAAGACAATGATCAGTAAGCGCCCTTCCTAGGCTGGTAGAATTACATGCCCAGATTTACTAGACCCGTGACACTATCCACGAAAGTAGTTGCACGACTTCTGTCATTCAGATAAAACAAATGCAGTAGTTGCCTTCCCACCAACAGTCAAATTTCGTCTCTCGGCTAGGTGAAATTTTCAGAAGACTCTCGAACTTGTGCCGATCCACGTAATGCTAATGTCCTCCGAAGATCAATTCACCTCGATCCATCTCTAAAAAATACAAAGGAAGCGAAAGAAAATTTGGATCAAATTTGGATGTAAATGGTCCAAAAAGATGACAAAGCTGCAGAGATGATGATTGTTGTTGTGACAGATTCAGATTGTAAACCGAATTTTTTGTTCTTTAAATCTAGAAATATTTAAAAGACAAGCATTGAGCTTTCTGACAGATAGCTCTGATACCAAATTAAAGAAAACAAATGAAACACACACAATGTGAGACAGAGCTCACACAAAATTTGTCATTAGCTCAAAGTCAACATTACAAATTTATAACATAGGCACTCAACTAATCTTCCTAAGTTTGGGGCAACAATCCTGAACTGGTGGAACTAAACTCTAATTATAAAAATCTCGTTCAACAAACCATAACCACTCCTATTTCTACATTATTATAGATTATTCTCATAGTTTTTTCATTGGGTATGTGATTTTTACCATGATATTTTTCGAACAACTAATTTTTCCAAAGCATATACTATTTTAGGCTTAATTTCATTGAGTAAATAAGTTTTGAAGATTTTTTTATGAATCTTGGAGGTTCTACTTTGTGTTTTCCTTCTTGAATTGCACCATCACTCACTCTATGAACACATCCAATTCATACGGCAACTATTTCTTGTAGGGAATTCCCTTTTTCTTTTTTGCATGAAAATCATGCATGCATCCAAAAAAAGAGATAGCAAGGAACCTATGGTCTAGAGCTTAGATGATGAAGAGCCATACAACTCTTATGAAATAGATTTTTGGGATACTCCATGCTTCATAGATAAATTCATTTCGTCCTCCTAGAAAAAAATTTAGTACTAATTCCATAGAGACAACCTACCTATAGATTATCTTGACATAGAATTTTGCAGAGAATTTAAGAGATCCTTGTTGGAAAAGCTGGAAGCCCATCCATCGATCTTAGTGTGAGAAAAAGTAGTGGCGTGGCTTGTACAATATTTAGAGCTAAAGGATTCCTTGATTAGAGAGAGTAACAAGAAACCTCTAGCATCATCAATGCTTCGAATATGTACATATATTATAGGCTATGAGGAGAGGAAGTTTCATTGGATGAGGATTCGCTCAATAGTTTCAAGATATTTCTTAGGAATATACAGAAAAAGGATTTTTCGAGACAATGAACAACTATAAAATACCCTATTAACCTGCTTAAAACACCTTTCTAGTTTGTGGCTATCATTCTCTCCAAATTATATAGCTTGGAAAACCTAGAAACCTTTCTAGAAGGTTTGGATCTTCTAATGTATACAATAGTTGTTGCAGGCCGAATATTTAATTTGGTAGACATATTAGTAAGTAATATAAAAGATAAGATCAAAAATTATTATAACCCTAAAGAAGGAAAACAACCCTAGTTCGATATGGCCTCATATGTGATGTATGATATCTATGAGATGATGGAATTCCAACCGATGAACTAGAGATGTACTCTCGATGAAGCATTGGTGCTATCTATTACAATATCCTTTGGGAATATTATATGTTTAGAAATATACATGGATATTATAGAACTTTTGTATTCCATTATATGAAAGCCTCTTTAATGAATCCACTACTTTTTTGTTAGAAATGGGTAGATAAGTACTCACAATAGTGGGTGATTGGTTTATGGAACATTATGGTACTTATATTACAGTATTTGGAGAAAATAAAGCATCATGCCTACTACCTAGAATTATAATCGAGCATGGAGTGTTACAAGAAATAGATTTCTAGGTTAACACTAAGTAGTGGATGTGCTCTCAAGAACCAAGAAGTATCCTTGGCCACATATTCCATTCCACCTAGGAGCATATTAATTGAAGGGAATGAGATGGACAAGGAAGATTCAAATTTCAAATATATGAACACTTTTCCACTTTAGGGCTCTAACAACCCACAGATATGACCCTATGTGAAAAATTACGAATCGTTGAAAAACATGAAAAACTCATATTTAAATATCATTTATAACTCTTCATTGGAGGAAAATAAAAAAAATGCATGGAACTATGTCAAGATTATTTCAAGAATGTACTATGAGTTAGTCCATACTAAAGAAGAAGAGGATCAAGTTAAATCACAAGCATTGGTCGAAGAGTAAGAAGCCAAGCAAGAAATAATCCAAAAAAAGAAAATAGGAAACTAAGGAAAGAATACGAAGAAAAAAAAATAGCACAATAAGTTTCCCAAGTATCCTAGGAAATAGAGCTTAAATAAAATAAGGGAGAGGAAATTTAGGGAGATATATAGTGAAGGAAAATATATCAGGATGGGAAGAAAAGAATATAGGATTAAGAATAGACCAATCTTAGAAAAAGAATCTCTTTAGTCCTAGCAAGTAGAATTGGATAAAATAGTTTAGTTAAACTTAGTTTACATGGACATAGACTCAAAAACCCCATAAATCCCAAAAATTACAAGAGAATTGCCAAAGATGACCAAATTGTGCATAGTACACGTAAAGAGGGAAAAGGTGGTAGACCTGAATAGATTCAAATATGATCATTCCAATAAGATTGTGGATCACACCAACATGACATGTTTCACTCTACATTTTCCACTAGTCCATATCCTTAAAAAGAGGCATGATGTGCTAGCCACTAGGAAATATATATTCATAGTATTCTATGTGATCATATCATTTTCACAAGAAACTAAGAGAACTATGAATATTGTCTTTGAATAGGCCAATTAGAAGGATACTCAGATTGTAGATTTCAAGCAACAAGTAAATATGTTGAGGATTGAAATAAATACTATGAATTAGATGAGTGTCAGAGTAGATGATTATAAGGCATGCACTACATAACTGCATGAGTACTATAAAACATTGGTTTAGTAGATGTAATCATATCTTCAAATCATGTAGGATTCTAAAATAGAATTGTTACCACTTTGGTAGAAGGTCAAATAAAAAGGCTTGAAACTATAGGGAGTTAACAATATAGTCCGCCAGTTAAGGTGGTGGCCAAAAGAGTATCCAAAATCCCTTTCACACCTCCCTCTAATTAATAGTAATGAAACTACATGTGACTCACTTGTTGTCCATTTGGTGATAAGGACAGAATAAAAATTATAGAAAGATATTTCAAGATTAGTGGCCATGTGCCAACATAATTACTCTCTAGCTAGGATCATCACATTAGATATCATTTTCTTGGGATTCAACTCCGTTAAGTAAGTCATTCATGTATGACCATTTCCACGAGAGGTAGTCGTAACTAACTTATTTCTCATGATTTTTTAATATTCCACTTAAAACTAATTGCATCGGATGATGCTCACAAGGGTGAAGAATTGGGATTGAAACTAGTGAAATGAATCACATAGCGGCAAACATCACTTCTAGGGCTTGCACCCAGTAACCAGGACTTCTTGGGAGGTCACCCATCCCAGAAATCCACTAGCTCAAATGTGCTTAACTGTGGATTTTTCCCCACAATCGTTTAATTTCACTAGTTTCAATCCCACTTCTTCACCCTTGTGAGCATCACCCAATGCAATGAGTGTTAATTGTAATATTTAAAAATCATGAGAAATTAGTCAATTACGACTACCTCTTATAGAAATGTTCATACATGAATGGCTTACTTAACGCAGTTGAATCCAAAGAAAATGATATCTAATATAATTCACTACGGAAACCCCTTGTACTTAAAATACAAAGGATCATCACAATAAATAAGATTTCATTCATTATAGCTCAAGGAGAGGCCAAAATTATAGAAAATTTAAAATTATAACTATATGAAGTGCTTATTGCAAATAAATATTCTTTATTACTTTCACCAATAATCTTACCAAGGATAAGCTGAAGAATCACCTAGTAGAGCTAGCGCAACAACATACAGTCCTTAACTATTTCTTAGTATCATTGCAAAGAGACTTTCCCACATTATTCCAAAACACTAAAGAGTTTCATATTATTATCGATATCTTGTTTCCCAACACAATCAAAATGAATGGATCATATTATGAAGTGTGGATGGTATATATTAAAGATTACAAATGTTATTTAAGAGGATGTAACTGTTTTGTATGACTTAAGAAAATTTCGACAATTTTTTTAAAACTATAATTAGCAACCAAATACCTTTTCTTTGCATCTTCTTTTTACCAAGTTGACTATGTCTCTTCCCATGATCATGCTTAGAGCATCATTGTTATAAGTAACAATTTCTATCTTTTGTTCTCTTAATGACAATAATTTATTCCTACCACTAGTCATATCATTGGAGCATCCACTGTCTACATGCCAATGGATTCCTTGGTTTTGGGCATATAATACGATGCCACACTCTTCATTCTTTTCTTCTTTTTTCTTCTTCCATGTTTTCGGTTCCTCTTGATTTTGATTGATTTGGTGAGCTGATTTGCATTTTCTCGTTCACTCAATTGCCTTATGTCCATAGTTATGATAGTTATAACATTCAACATTATCAAATAAAAGAGAAAAAGAAATGTTTTCCTTAAGGTTATTCCTTTGTAGATTTACAAATCTTATATCTCTGCTTGAATAATAAAATTTATTTGTATAATTTCTTATCTAATTATTTCCAAGATATTTTCTACAATTTACATTTTTATGTCCAGAACGCACAGTTTTCTTTTAGGGTCAAATTTCAACATTTTTTTAAATTATGCTAAAAATCAATTTTTTTCTTGAAAAAAGGATTGAAAAACACCCTCAAAACAAAAAGTGTTGATGGTGGAATAACATTGCCAAATTTTTGTGTGCAAAAGACAACTTGAAAATGAAAAGTGTTGATGTTGGAATAAAGTCGTCAATTTTTTGTGTGCAAAAAACACCTTGAAAACGAAAAGTGTTAATGTTGGAGTAACGTCTTTTTCTTTTTGGGGTAAATTGTCAACAATTTTTAATAATGACATTAAAGATAAAATATCATGACTTTGGAAAAGCTTAAAATTTCAATGAGAAACATGCCATTAAAGATAAAATATCTAGTCTTAATATTCCAACGATTTTTAGGCATATTATTAAACATAATCTACTATCGTGTCTCTGAAAAGCCTTGAAAATCCAAGGATGACATTAAATATAAAATATCACATTTATGAAAATAAAATTCCAATGATTTTTAGGCATGGCATTAAAGATAAAATATCACTTGTAAAAATAAATAAATTAATTAATTAATTAAAAAAAATCAAGAATAAAATAAAAAAGAGAAAAATTCAAAAAAACACACAATCTAAAGAAAAAAAAATTAACTGAAAACGAAAAAAAAAAACAAATTTTATTAAAAGTAAAAAAAAAAAATATTAAAACAAAAAATAATTTAAATTTAAAAACAAAATTAAGTTTAAAAAGAAAAAAAAAAGATATATATATATATATATATATATATATATATATATATATATATATATATATATATGAAAATTACATTTTTTTATTTTAAAAACAATCATTTTTTTTTAAATTTAGAAAAAAAAAATATTTAAAAAATAAAATAAAAAAGAAAATTAACAATAAAAAAAAACAAATAAATTTAAAAATATAAAATAAATTAAACAAAAAAAATAAAAATTAAAATTAAATTGAAAATAAAATAATAATAAAAAAATCCCCACTCAGGGTGTCCAATCACAGGGATAAGTGGGATGCAGACAGTTAAGGCTAGACCGGCCCTCAGACATGCACCCATCGACTCACAATCCTCCCATGCTCGAACAATAATGGGCCTCGGGGTAGGCGATCCTATTGCAGTGGGGATTACTGTTAAGGGTGCAACAGACATAAGTGAGGCCATTTGGGATCTGTGGGCGATGGTGAAGGTTGGTGTTTTGGATTTCACAGAGGAGCAAAAGTTGGCTCTCAAGCATTGACTTGAGCATCGCCGATAGAAGACGAGGTGAGTGCAAGTTCAGGCGGGTAGCAGTGGCTGGAGTCTTATAGTCAAGAGGAATCATGGCAATGGTAACAACACACTGCACCAGGAGGCAAATGAAGGTGGTGAGGGTGAATTAGCTATGGGGGGAGCATCTCTGGATGGGTGGTTCTGGTGTTTAGCCCCAGCGCTAGAAGATAGTTCACAGACTGCACACGAATGGTCCTTCACTGGCTAAGCCCCAAGGTGGTTCTGCCTTGGGCTTACTAAGCACTCATGCTCTCTTGTGATTCACATTTGCAAGTGGTGGGACTTCCGTACCTCATTTGAGGGTAGTGTTGCGGTTGGTGGAGGTGTTGTATCTCTCATCCACATTGCTCAGCACATGGTCAGTGATAAAATCAGTCGAGGATGCAAGGACGGTGCATGGGTTTTAGGGATTCTTGGACTCGGAGTGACTTGGCGCTGCAGCCGAGCAAAGGGAGAGGGATTTGTAGATGACTGCATGCCATGTAAGCGAGATCGGGCACATCTTGGGGGCTTCGATGCAACATGGAAAATCGTGAGGTATCCGGGGACTCGAGTTCACACTCAGAATCTACTGAAATTCAACATTCGATGGAAACCATGATATTTTCTCTGGCTCAATCACGAGGCGAAGGTAAGGCTTCAACCACCTATGAAGCAATTTTCACCTAACTCTAGCAGATCCAGCTTAACTTGGCCACTTTGCGTGAACAAAGGTATGATGATCATAATGAACTGGTGGCCTACATTAATGTTGTTCAAAACCTGCAGAATGAGACCCTCAAAGCTCCTTAGAGTCTGCGTCGTCTTCTGAGGCGCTCTCACGACCACCTTCGAGCTCTAAAGGCCCAAGTGGACCATATCAGCTACCACATGCACAACCGTGGAGGTATCTTCGCGGCTCCTCCAGCAGGTCCCATGAACCCTTCTCCGTGATGAAAATCATGTTATGTTTGGTTTGTAACTTTGTGTGGCTAATAACCAAGAGCATCAAATGCCTTAACAAGCACACAAGTCCTTCTAGGCATTGCATGCCTTTGGGTTGCTTGAATGTAATACAAGCATGCTGGATTCTATTGTAAATTTTGTTTTTGATATGATAATATAATCTCGAATTTGAACGACAAAAAAAATAATAATAAAAAATAAGATAATTATTATTTTTTAAATGTGTTTTACCACTGCCCTAGGGGTCGCGGGGGTCGACCACCAAGCGGTAGGAGAGCTGGAAACTCTCCCATAGCTGGGCGACTAAGCCCCGTGCCCCCAAAGGTGACAGGGTTTGATTCCCGGAATCGACCCCTGCCACCTTGGGACTGCGGGGCTCAACCATTGGGCCACGTGACAACTAGCATCTCTCTCGCCGCTCAATGACCAAGCGCCGCGACCCCCAGGGCGGTAGGGGTAGATTCTGGGTGGTGGTAAATTTTTCCTTTTTTTTTAAATTGTTTTATTTTATGATTTTCTTTAATTGTGTTTTTTTTTTGTACTTATTTTTTTTTTGTTTAAATTTTTTTATTTTTACAAGTTATTTTTGTGCTTTTTACACTTTTATTAGTTTTTTTCATATTTGTTTTTTATATTTTTTTTATATTTGATTTTTCTTCTCATGTTTTTTAATTTTATTTTTATCTTTAATTACCAAGATGAAAATCACCACTCTAAACAAAAAGGGTTTATGTTTTATCAACACTTTTCAAATTAGCATAAAAATCACTAACATTTTAAAACACATGTTCATACTCCATAAATAAAAAAATTTAAAGTGCCAAAAAATCTCCATTTTTCTATTTCGAAATGACATTTAAAATAAATAAATAAATTTAAAGTTCAAAAAATATGCTAAAAAAAACAGGTTATTCTACATCACCACTTTTCAAATTTGACATGAAAATCATGACATTTAAAATAAATAAAAAAATTCATAAGAAAATTTAAAGTGCCAAAAAAATGCTAAAAAAAAGGTCGATTCTACATCACCTCTTTTCGAAATGGGGTATTTTTTTTGCTACCTCAAAAAAATGGATACCAAGTAATTTTCTCCTTTGATGGGTAATTGTGTTAGAAAATGTTCTGGTACATGGGACCAATTTGTCTTTGAGGATATGACCTATTGATTTTTTGATGACCTTATATTTGATGGGGGCATTGTTGATTAGATCGTTATGTCTATTCAATTTTTTGATATAATCTTTCTTTCCCTTTTATTGATTTTTTTTTAATTTCCTTTTCCTATATTATTGTCTAGTCATCTTACTACTTCAACAAATCTGATTGTTTCTTTTTCTTAAATTTCGTGCTTTATTTTCCTTCATAGCCCATATTATTTTTGATGAGAGAAGTTCTTTGAATACTCAGGATCTCACCTAATTTGTTATATCCTTTAATAAACTTCAAGTTATTGTTTAGTTGAGTCTTTGTTTTCTCTTATTTCTTTCTATGAGAGTCTAGAGTCTTCTTCTAGTTTTTCACTCTCCTTTCCCTTCTCTTTTAGTATGTGTAACAAAGTGCCTTCAATTTTCCTTTCTTATTCTGACTTAATTTTTAAAACAAGTGATGAATCTTCAGACTAGTCCTTTTCTTCTTCAAATTTATCAACATATTTTCTTCTTCTTATTATTTTTCTTGAGCCTTTTAATTTCTTCTAAGACATTGATGGACTCACCTTTCAAATCTACTTCAACCTCTTATTCATTGAAAATAAACGTGTCCTTCATCTAAATTTTACATGGACATGAGTATGAAGTCTTACAATATTTCTTTCATTCTTTATTCATCAAAGGATTGTTCATATTCATCTTCTAAGTAGTTGTTGTCTTCTTGGATATAAAATATTTTCTTCTTGAACGTTTTTTCTTTCTTTTCTTTATTCTTCTATATATGATCATATTAATTATTTTCTTCCTTATGTGGAAATCTAGATGCATAGTGACCTACTTTTCAATAATTAAAGCATTTGAAGGGTAACTTACCTTTTTACTTTCTAGATCCTCTCTTCAATATTTTGGGAAACTTTCCCTCTTCATCATGAAGATCCATATCTCAAGTCTTCTCAATCCTCTTTTCTCTTCTTCTTACCTTTGAAGGTTTCCTCATTTTAGGTAGATCTTCCTTTCTAGGTTCACATTTCATAGCTTGTTAGTTTTCCATGCAAATTATCCATTGTTAATGTGTTATGATCTTCCCTCTCATCATTGGTTGATACACTGGCATTAAATATAGCGGGAAAATATCTCAACACCTTTTTAACTACAAAGGAATCACCCATAGATTCATTGATTCCTCTTACGATGTTGATTATTTCGTCCATGTGAAGAAACAATTTGACAATGTATTTGTCTTCATTCACCATTAATTATTTAAATTGCGAGTATCTAGACTTGGATTTTCGATTTATTTACCTCACTATCACTTTCATAAGAACTCATCAAATTATCCCATATTTCTTTGTATGTTTTTTAGTGCATGACTTTAACTAACTCAGATTTAGGTAGAACACCTATGATTACATTTATTGCTTTAGCATTGTAAGTGGATTCAAGCTTATCATCTCTGTTAATCAATGTGTTTAGTTTTCATATAATTTTTTCACTATATCCCATACATGTGCACCGAGATACATTATGTAAGTTTTCATTCTTACCTTTCAAAATATATAATTCATTCCCATGAACATATGAACCTTTTTGGTGAAACTATCACACTTGTTAGCCATTGTCTCAAATGTACCTTCCATTTGTTAGACTACTTCTGAAGTAACTCACTCAGATACCAATTGTTGGAAACCAAGAAAATACTATGAGGTGGGTGGAGTGAATTAGTATTTTAACACTTTTAACAATTATTTAGCGAATTAAACACATTCAACCAGAAAACAACACATCAATCACAGAAATACTTCAACACCAAAAGTTTACATGGAAACCCATACAGGAGAAAACCACAAATTTATTTTTATAATAATGTAAATGTAAGATTCAACTCCAAATTACATAAAATTATGTAGGCACCAACCTACAGGATGTTCCAACCCCCATTTCTTCGCATGCACGCACTTTCTTGAAGAAGAAACTCCGTAATATTTACGAGAAGTAGCCTAAGGGATGCTTTAACCCCCTATATATGAAAGCACCTACTTATTGAGTGTTTTAGATCAGTATTTCATCTAATTTTAGAAATCAGATCCATGGCCATTAAAATATTTCAGAAACAATTGTTTACTTCTCATATCTACTCTCTATATTCTACAACAACATTTCTTCCTTTAGTTAAGGGATTCAATTAATTTTGGTTTGGATATGTAATATTTAGCTTATGTAGTTTGGTTCCCCTTTCTTCTCCTCGTACAAATAATTCTATGTTTATTTTGCTCATCATCTGTAGTTCTTACTCTACATTTTACATGAGAACACCTAGTTCTTACATCATTTAATTTCCTTTTTATAGACACTACACCTTTAATTTTTCCTAAAAAAACATTTAATCACTTAACTACATTTTAGTTACTGAATGCCAAATTTATATTAACATAACTTTATGGTTAGCTCCTGGGTGTACATGATAGTAGGATCAAACATGGGCTTAAGCCCAAAAGGCACATAACCATGGACTAGAGAATTTCACCCAATTATTAAACATCAAACACATCTACAATAATTCCAAGAGATTTGATTTTAATCAATGACTGAAATTTCATTTCCCCCCTCCATCTATGTAACAATTAACAAAGAGGGTGGGGTGGGGGGCTCTACAATTTGTTTCATATGTGATTAAGTGGCCCCAACATTTTATGAGGGTGCTAAACTAATATAGTAAGCCAATTACATTTTATGGAAGGAAAATAATTGCAGAGCCCCTTGCCTTTTTGATGGGGAACATTTTAAGGATGGAAGTTTATCTTAAAGTTTAGCAACCTTCATGAATCTTACTAGTCCATAATATCCAAATTTTAAAATTTTTTATGATAATTTTGTAAAAATGTTTATATTTATAATTATTTTATATTAGACAATAGATAATATTGGTGAATTTTAAGGTAAAATAATTTTATACTATAAGATTTGGGTGAATTCATTTATAGAAAAATGGAAATTGAAACTTTTTTTTTTTTTAAAGGCATGGAATATTAGCCCACCTACGAATATTAGCCCCTAAAATTTTCCTTTCTTTTTTAGCATTACTCGAGGGGGAAAGGATTCATGATCTCCCACTTTCTATATATAACAAATAAAATTATGTATTCTACATATATCAACCTATATCTACCACTCACGACACTACCACTCACTAATGACTACTCATCACTCACTATTCAACAATAAATGACTCGTCTGATAGACAAAATCACTATCTGTTGGAATTTTTTTCATTTATCGACCATTGATTTCCACCAAAGCTCCAAGTACGACTTCACCTCCATGACCAAACATGATTAGAATTGCATAGGATTACAAAACCACTTCTTAGATAGAATCCCAAAACTTTGAAAAATCATGTGCTAGGTAACTGACACCTTGTCTACCACACTAGTACAAATGGGGCCAAAATCTGACGTCACTTCATCAGTTATACGAATCCACTTCGTCTACTATCCGACGAACCTGAGACATAGATATTGTCGGTGGGATTTCGTCGGATATTTGACAACTAGGAAATCATCACACTTGTACATTAGATAACCATCATCCTTGATACCAAATAAACCGTCGGCTAACTATGCATTTGTTCGACGTATTTTTGTCGAATGTGAGACGTTTTAGTTTGTAACCAAGGTCGAATACCCAACATCCATTTTCCGGATGTGTTTATTGAATATCTGATGTTATCTTTGTTCCTTCGACGAAGGTGCTATGGATCCGATGATATTTTTCGTCATATGGGAGACAGATATCCGACACTGGTTCATTGATGAGGGTCGAAGAATATCCAACACTTTTTAAATGCACGTCAATTATCTGGTGAGACATTATTGAAAAATAATGGAAGAGGCTCCAAGGAATGGTTGTTAGCTATAACAAGGTATTTTCCTTTTGATGTTTTGGAAAATTTGATTTCAAACTAACTCAGTCTAGACCTTTAATGTAGATGTAACCCAATTACTTAGATTATGTTTAAGGCAGAAAAATTGGAGAATGTGTTATTGTCATATGTTTCAATTCAAGAATGCGGTCAACTAAAATAATGTACATGGGATGAAAGGTTCAACAATGTTGTGCCAAAAGAGGATTGGCATGCAATCTACATAGGATTTCAATACAATCCTCTTCTGGCACAACATTTTTTAACCTCGCATCCCATGTACGTTATTTCATTTGAGAAAATTCTTGAATTGAAACACATGACCATTAGATATTCTCCAATTTTTGTTTCATGAACCATAATCTGATTAATTGGGCTAAATATACATTAAAGGTCTAGACTCAGTTAGTTTGAAATAAAATTTTCCAGAATTCCAAAAGGCAAATACCTTATTAAATTTAACGACCAGTCCTTGGAGCCTCCTCCATTTTCCCAAACTTCAGCTTGAAAATCGGGAAATAATGAGTAGATAGAGAGGATAAGTATCTCTAATTCTAAGAAATATGATACACATGACAATCTAAAAAAGGTCTAAAACACATGTTTCTCAAATAATAAGAACCACCAAACAAATCCCTAATAAAAATAACGAAAAATTGAATGATAAATGTACTAATACCTTTTTGAGATATTTTTTTCCAATAGTTGTTTCGCTTCAACATCTAAATCGACACAGATTTTCGTACACACATTCATGAGACCAATGATGAAAATTTGAGCAAAGTTTTCCTACTTTTTGGTAAATTCATATATCTATTTATCACCATCAATTTATCCTCCAATATTCCTTCTAGCTAAGACATCCATGAGAGTTGTCTTCCTTGCACCACTAACCCCCATAAATGTCATAAGAACACCAAGTATGAGTGCACCTATAACAGAGAAATTTAATTCTATCTTTAATCACTTATTGTTCCTTCATTTCCTGCATATGAATCGAAAATTAGTTAGCCAAAACCATCAAGTACGAGAATCAACAAAATTTGGCAATAGATGGATCAAAAGATATATCAGTCTCAAGGCTCAAGTTCCATACAAAGGGAATGTCAAAAAAGTATTTGACCTTTTCAAAACACATGGCTAGTGGTTGATATGGAAAAATCATGCCTCTCTTTGGAGCAATTCATGTTGCATCCTCCAAAGCCAACTCATTATTGCCCGCTAGATTAGCTGATTGGATGTTGATTTGTCAGATTTGCATTTTGGTTGCATAACCATTGAAAAAAATTATAGAATTGAAAATCATGGAATCATCTAAAATTTAGTTTCATTACAATTCAATATTTTCAACAAAATTTGAGAAAGAGATGCTTAACAATTTTTTTACAGGTATTATTGGCATTTGAAAAATACATAAAACATAAGAAAGATCCTCTTCTTAACCTTGATGATATTGTATTGAGCCCTTACTCTCCACCATTCTGTTGGGATTGCATTTCTTCATAAGATTCTTCAAAAATGACAGCTTGAGGTTTCCCAAGAGCTACGTAGAAACAAATCCCATATCATTTCATATTGGAAATTATTTGATAAAATATAAATAAATAAAAAAGAGAATGGTGGGTATGTGTTTAATTAATTAACTCACAATTTAGATATGCAAGATCAAATTTAAACAACAAAAAAAATTTAAGAGTAATGAAAATCCCAATGAAGCACGAGCTCTTGTCCAATACCAGTATCCTTGTGTAAAGATGTTACAACAATTCAACACAGTAATGCCCAACTTCATGGTGTTTCCTGCATTCGAAAGGCCAAGATGGTTCCATGAAACTAGTTAAGATGATGCATGGTTGCACAAATCCTCTTCATAATTAAAAATATATTGGTTATATAGAATTTCATAGAGTCCTTATTCGATTAAAAAGGTTGAAATCTTACAATCTTCCATCTAGGAGCAACCATCTCATTCATAGAGATCACATTCTCAGCATATATCAAAGGTTAACACCTGTAGCCCCATATCCACCAGTTTGGGATGCTATTTGCATTTGAAATCCATCAAGCCTGACAACTCTTCATCATCCAAGGGAAGAAAAAGCATATAGAAGTTGTATGGTTGGCTTGATGAACTTTCTTCCAGAGATGCATTTCACTATGAGGATCTATTAAAACATGTTTTACATGTAATTGGAGGAATGACCACATGTATTACATTATATTTTGTCATTTCATTGATGGACCATGTGGATGATGGATCTGAGAAAAAAGGGAGCTTTACAAGATGAACAACCAACTTGATATCATGCCATGTAGCACTAAGTTACACATGGGTTTCGTCAAAGGACCACTTTAGTCTTGAGGTTGGACACCCTCTTCAAGGAGGTGGCTGCAGGATGTTACAGGTAAGAAGGGATGAGAAATAACCTGAATGGGAGAGCTTCCATGTATTTGAAGGTGTGTTTCCCCTCAAGTATAAATTTTTGGGGTTAAGGAAAAAGTTTCACATATTTAGAGGCATATTTCACCTTTTGAGTTATCTGGGGTTAAGTACATTACAAAATTCAACCCAAGGTGACTATTATCCATATGATCCTACTTAAATAGATAAGTTTCTAAATTTAATATCAATGTAGAAATTACTTCCAGATCATAGCATCAATCACACAATAACTGAAAAATTTAATCAGTGGAAGAATAAAAGAGTTTTGTAGATACATAAGTAATTTCTTCTCAACATTAGCTTTGCATACCTCAAGGAAACCTCTAGAATATACTAAGATAACAACTGCATGGTCAGTATAAACATCTCAAAATGAGGTATATGATCTACAAAAATAGAAAGGAAAAATTTGTACAACTATTGTCTTGTTCCATATGGACATACATATTCATATCATTGTATTGATTCATTGTACAATTTCCTTTCAACCTATTGAAAACCTGTAATTTCATCCTTATCGTGCATTACTTTCTCTAAGTTTTTCAATGTGGGAAATACGTCTCTATCATGTCTTATTTATGCTTTTCTGAAACATGCACAAGTTCTTGCTTTCACTACATTTCTCAATGTACATATTGTTTATTCGGGACCTATCGTGTATATGCTAAATGTAATGTTACCTTTTTTAGATATTTTCTTCTGATAGTTGTTCCTTTTCAACATCCAAATTAACACTTATTATCCTACACATATTCATCATACCGATGAGGCAAACTTATATTAAATTTGACAAATTATTAAATTTATTTGCACCAATAAATAATAATTAAAAAAAAATTGAGTGCATGAATACCTAAATGAGCTCCTCTTGGTTTCGAGAATAAATTATTGGTGTAGTTTAATCTTGGGGCGAACCTCCCTTGATCACACTTTATCACGCTTTATATAAACACCTTGGGAGGTGGATTGATGTAACCATGAAATTATCAAGTGAAAAATAATGAAACCAACATGCATAACATTGATTTGGAGCTACATGTCAAACATATTACTAATATCAATTTTTATCAATGAGAGTAGAATCACAAAGTTTTTCAAAAACATTTTTCATAAGCTTTTCAAAATCCTGCTCCCTTTGAATCTGGAAACTTGACCTCACATCTGCTATGGCTACCATCTAATGCTCTTCTTAAGTCATTTGAGTATGCCATCTCTTCTAGCTGGGTCCATTCCCACTAGGTGGGTCTGCTAAGGCAGTCCTCCTTCCTCCTCAAAAATGTTTCATAACTAGATCTATTTCGAGCCTCTCGAACTAGAGTTCGACCCCATAATAGGTACAATTTTCCCTCTCTCATCCCTAGTATGATGGAGTCCTCAGCATACAAAACTCCCTCTAGCCATAATTGTACTGACTCTCATATGAACTCAACTATATCCCCTTGATCCTCTAAGGCTGAAATGGAGAGCACATACACTCTCAAACGAGGAACATATAGAACATGATGAAAGGCTACAGTCAATCCTGATTCTAACTCAAATACAATTGAACCCTCTCTTGTACCGATTGTTCCTTCAGGGTGGATCCCACACCTCACCAATCATCCAATAGCTATTGAGCTAGGTGGCTAAAATAGATCACACTCCCTTGCCATATGGCATGTGGCACCACTGTCTAGATAATAGCCATCTCTGGAAATATCCTCTAAATCTAGGAGTGAGACATACTCTTTCTTTAACAATGTGGAGAATTTCTTGGCAATTCGTGGCTTGTACTCCACTGTAACCACTTTCAGAACCAATATTTTTCTCTCATGCTTGGCCTGAAATAGTGAAATAGTGTAATGTGAAATAGATTTTCCTTTGACATGACCCCAATTATATCCATCTTGGATGGTGATTCTCACTATGTGCCCTAGTTTCCTCCTAAATACATTGCTCCAAAATATGGAGAAATCGTAAAAGAATATCCCAATGAATGAGGTTCTAAAAGATATTTGGGAAGAATCGTAGTAAACTAAAGGTTGAAATTATATATATTATAAAGAAAATATATACTAAACTATTATCACTCTTCTATATCCTAGGATTATTTTTATTATCATGCATGAATTCTGAACGATTAGAAATAAACCTAATATTTAGATCTTCAGACTGACAACATAAATAAAATAGAATGAAAATCATGTAAAATTCAATAAATAGTTAATTGAATCGTCTACATTCACAACATTCATATATGTATCATTCACTTAATCATTATAATAATCAAATGAAATAACTAGTTAACAATAACTAATAAGTTATACAAGATATCGATTATATCAAGCACGATTTAACTAAAATATAAAAGGAAAAATGATAGAGATATACCATATTTAGTTGATAAAAAACAACTTGAAAATATGAAGTGGTTCAAGTTATTCTTCCAAAATAAGCTTTACAGTTGTTAAAAGTGCCTACTTTTTCCAAAAAATTAGAACCCGTAATACAATCTATGATTATTCTTTAAATAATCCTCTTAACTTCAAGCATCTATCCTAGTTTTGTTACAAAAAAATAAAAAAATAGAAAATAAAAAGATAAAAAGGGAAAAAGTGCACCACTTAAAATGTCTCTTAAAAAATAATTTAGAATAAAGTATGTTTTATAGTATTAATCATATGTTTATATGGTTAATAAATTATGTAATAAAGTGACATGTTATTGGCATGTTTAATAAACATATTGAAAATTTGAAGGGTCGAGATCTAATGCACTTAGATCGACGATACGCATGCAAACCCACACCCCTAGCGCTTCCAAACTTTATCCCGGGGGGTCTGGGTAAAGCCTTAAATTAAAACGACCTCTGCTACCTGTCATCTTACAATGGAGACTGCACCCCCACCCCCCTTAAATTCCACCTCCCGTCCACACCCACCCCACCCCCCCCACCCCCTACCCTTGGGTAGGCTCCAAAACCACCCTTTGACCATTTGAGTACTTCCACTGTCTCGTCATCATTCACATGTCATTCCATTTATTAAATGATAAAATGCCATGTGTCTCCCAATTAACTGTTACCATATACCCATTAACTGCAATGTATTCCCATTAAATCCTCTCGCACCTATCAACGTTCATTATTATCCTGTTTAAACTCTACACTTTCACTCTAATTCAAAACCTTTCATAGTTCTTTTTTCATCACTTTTTCCTGGATATTAGAAACTGTAAGAAAAGCACAAAGGAGGCATATGGACTAGATCAATTGTATTTATAGTATTTTTACTTCCTTATTGAGTTATTTTTTAATAGGTATTTACAAACATCCACTACCCTTTCATTTCAATGGCTCCTAAAGGAAAATCTACTTCCAAGGATACCTCAATACCACCTCGAGCTGTTGATTTAGATCATCAACCATTAGTACACCATTTCTATTAGATATCTGAGATCAATAGTGAATTTGATCTTCATGAAATTCACAATTGGCTCCATCAAAAACACCTCAACAACAATGATGAAGTCGGCCTCTAGAATTCAACATTACCCTAGTATATTTTCCCTCATGCGAAAAATCTACTACAGTGTATTGGTTATTTATCCTACTTGATTTAATTAATCCAAGATATTTTCAGAAATTAGATTCATAAAATACCAAAATAAACACAATTAGAGCCTACGCATGCAGATCATTTACTAAATAATACGCTCATGCAACAAAGTAACACATGGATTTTTGGACATAAATCCCCGGAAAAACCCAAAGTAGGAAAATCAGTGTAGCAGATATGAGGGTTTATTATCAAGTAGTTTTGAGTACAATAAATCTGGGTTCCAGATATGGAAAACCCAACAGAGAATAAAATAAATCAAATATGCAACTAACCTGAAGTTCTAGTGCCAAATATTTTAATAATTCAAACTCTCAACTGAGATTTACAAGAATCATCCCGGATCTAGCCCTAGAAACCCTCAGAGTTGCCCCTCAAGCTCCAATGTCAACCCTGCTAGCCTCATAATGCCATTGCGCTACCCAAAGAGGGAATGTGTAACCCCTGGAAGGGTGACACATGCCTTACGCTGGCCTAGAAGCCTTTCTGTGTAATTTTGAAGCCCTCTGGTGCCTCAGCGTTGTCCTGCGTAGTAGCTGCGCTACATCTGCGTAGTTGCTGCTCTGCTTCTCTACGCTATCCTTGTTGTTTCTCCTCTACCTCTTACTAACTATTGGCCTTGGAATTAGATCATTCCCTTGGCCAATACTACCCCTCGCTATAGGATCTATTCCTCAGCTCTGCAACTGCGTGTCTCCTCCAACTAACCCTGAAGCCTTTCTCTTATAGTTTTTCATTGAACCCTTCAACAACCGAGATTAAATCATTAATCAATGGTTGAGATTAAAAGACTACTTGATCCATGTGACTTAAGACAATTTCAGCACATGTGTTAATTAATTCACTTTAATTATTTTATTTTCCTAACTTTAGACTTAGGAAAACCATTAAAATAATTAATTATTTGAAGAACTTGAACACCAACTGAAATTTCTCAAATCCCTTTCAGGGTTTTGGAGATCAAGTGTGTCCTAGCCTCTCCAAAAAATTTCAGGGCTAGAGCACACTCGATGCTACACCAACTATACAAAATCTCAACACTCCCTCTTACCATGGAGTGTGATCTAGGAAAGTGTACTCTACCAATGCATCCACACCATGCACTACAAGATCATGAACCTAGATTTTGTGTTGTTGATGCGTGTCCTACTACCCTCCATCCACTTCATTGCTTCTCTTTGTGATGCTTCCCATGCCAATGCCATTGACACTACCACATCTATACTACAGCTCCCTCTCAAATTGCTGCACTGCAACTCAGTTGCTGAGAAGTAAGAAAATAAAAAACCCTTCCCAACTATTTGACAGTTTATTCATGCTTGCTTCCACCATTAAAGCTCCATGGATGATGATTTACGCTGTCCTCTTGGAGACACTATCATGCTACAACTTTTCACTACATGAGCACAACTTCTTTGCATTGTTGAAGTCCCATTAGCCCCTTTGTGCTGCTGCCTCCATGTTGTTGATGCTTATGCATTACGTTTCTACCTCTTCATCTCTTCAGCTCCCTCTTCCACTTCAATGTGACTTCTTGCAACCATATCCTGACTCATCTTGCTACCATCTTAAGGCTCTTGTAGCTCGTATGTGATCCAAGAGTAGGGCAGAATCAAGGATCCTACCACACTGTTTGCAAATTCCCTACAGATCCATGTCACCCCACCTCTTGTCTTAAGGAACATGATCACTCATGGTTGCATCATCATCAGAGCCATCATCCTTTGTTTTCGCAACCTTGGAATCAAAGATCCTTTTTCCTTCTTCTTAGGAAAACTATTGGAAAAATGTCCAGGATCACCACAATTAAAGCATATGACCTTGGAAAGGTCCTTTTTCTTCTTCCCTTGCTATTTCTTTTCCCATGATGCAAGGCCTGCATCCTCCTCCTCTTCCTTGGCTTTTACCTTTCTGTTTCTTCCACTAATATTCTATCGCTTGGTGACCCTCCTGATCTCTTCTTGGTCGAGGATAGCCCACATGTCAGCCCAAGATGGTAACGTTGCCCTTCCTAGAATGCTATGCACAAACATTTACCAATCTTCTAAGAATGAATTTAGAGCAGTCCTCACTAAGAGCCCCTCATCCAGAGTAACACCAATGCCAACCAACTGATCTTGGATGGCTTGAAGCCTGAAGAGGAATGGATCCATCTCTTCACCCTTCATCATTTGGAACAACCACATCTGGTTCTCCAGAAGAATTCTTATTTTTATGGAGCCTCCTTGGTACATCATGTCCAACACTACCCACATGTCATTTTTGTATTCTTCCCAGCAATATGAGGTATAATGTGGTCCTTAACTGCATCTATGATCAAACGCTTCATCCGCGCTTGATTTTATTCATACTTCTTAAGAGTATCTGCATCGGTTTGTACAATAAGAATTTTCTTTGCATTCTCTTTGAGACCATACTCATCCAGAACTGAGAGGATTCTGGCCCTCAAGATAACATAGTTGGACATGTCATCCAATCTATCTTGATCCCTAAGTCCATATCGATCCATCTCTACTCAGATTTGAAAGAAATGCTAATTCTCTCTTTGGATCTAAGTTTCTTGGTGACTAGAAACCCTATAGTAGTTGCTTTCACTAAATACTGATTTCCCTCCTCAAAATATTCCACCAAAACACAAGCAGATAGTACTATTTAATCCTCCTGATCAAATCTTAGATATTTTTAACTCAGATCTGCAGAGTAATTGTCTTCCTTCTGCCTTTTTTGCCTTAGATGGGCACAATTATCCACCTGTAGAATCTCTACCCCACCAGCACTGTTGAAGATCTAAAGCACTGCTTCCGGATCTTGGAAAAATTCTTCCAAAACTAGAGAAATAACTGGACGGTGTCTCCCTGGATGGCCTAGCACAGTCCTAGTGCTGCTCAAAAGTGGACTGTGTAACCCTGGACTGGGTGACACAGTCCTTACACTACCCTAGGAATGGTCTGCGTAAGCGTGAAGGCCTTCTGTAGCTTCAACACTGTGCTTTTCTGGATCCATGTTCTCCTACTATCAAGATGCCCTTTCTCAATCTGCTGCTTCTTTTTCCACCCTGCAGAAAAACATTTCTTCAACTGATTGTTGGATATTCAGCTTGATATGTTATCAATCTGATACCATGTGAAAAATATACTACAATATATTGGTTTATTTCTCCTACTTTATTTAATTAATCCAAGTTATTTTTAGAAATTAGATTAAAAAAATACCTAAATAAAAACAAATACAACCTACATATGCATATCATTTACTAAATAATACGCTCATGCAACAAAGTGACACATGGATTTTTGGACATAAGTCCCCGGAAAAACCCAAAGTAGGAAAATCGGTCCATTAGATATGAGGGTTTATTATTAAGTAGTTCTAAGTACAGTAAATGTGGGTTCCAGATTTGGAAAACCTGACAGAGAATAAAAGAAATCAAATTTGTTGCTAACCTGAAGTTCTAGTGCCAAATATCTTACTGATCCACACACTCAAATAGGATTTACAAGACTCAGCCTAGATCTGGCCCTATAAACCCTCATCACTGCCCTTAAAACCCCAATGTCATCCCTCCTAGCCTCAGAATGCCACGACACTACCCAGAGAGGGATTATGTAACCCATGGAAGGGTGGCATAGGCCTTACGCTGGCCTAGAAACCCTCCTGCATAATTCTGAAGCCCCTTGCTGTCTCAGCATTGTCCTGCGTAGTTGTTATTCTGCTTCTCTGCATTGTCCTTGTTGCTGCTCCTTTGCCTCTTACTGACTCTTGGCCCTAGAATTAGATCATTCCCTTAGCCAATACTACCCCTTGCTGTAGGAAATTCCTCTAGAAATTCTTAGCAAACCCGCCCTAGAAATTCGATATCTATTCCTTAGCTCTACAACTGCATGTCTCCTCCAACTGACCCTCAAGCCTTTCTCTTATAATTTTTCGTTGAAACCTTCAACGACTGCGATTAAATCATTCTTCAAAATATGAGATTAAAATAATGCTTGATCCATGTGGCTTAAGACAATTTCAGCACATGTGTTAATTAATTCACTTTAATTATTTTATTTTCCTAACTTTAGACTTAGGAAAACCATTAAAATAATTAATTATTTGAATAACTCGAACACCAACTGAAATTTCTCAAATCCCTTTCTGGGTTTTGGAGATCAAGTGTGTCCTATCCCCTCCACAAAATTTTAGGGCTAGAGCACACCCAATGCTACATCAACTATAAAAAATCTCAACAAGGTACCATATTTTCCTAAATTTGTTACCTCCTATCAATTTCATTACATACCTAGTCAAAGTGTTATAAATGCGTAGAATGGAGAAGCCCTCTTCTACATCAATTACCATATAATTTATGAAATGCTCCAAATCAAGGATGACCCCTCGCAAAACCCTTCTACCCATATTTTCTTATAGAAATATAAAACAAGTTGGACTTTCCACAAAGAGCAAACATTTTTGAAACCTTTCTGTCAAATGATGTCCCAATACCTAAAACCAATCCTCCATATTCAATCTCCATTTTCCCTAAAATGACAAAAAAAAATTTCTCCATTATCTCTTATATTCTAGGCTATAATTCAGACCAATGGATTGATGAGCATATCTTTTATTTTCTTTCCATTTTTTCAAGTGAACAAAAGCCACCAATTATCCTTTTTTATGGTGAATTTATAGTAGAGAGGACCCATTAGAAGTTTCTTAATTTTTCAAAAGAAGGATTTTTTAGATATACCTCAGTCGTTTTGTATCTATTTATTTGTTATCAATCAGAGAAATTCCCTTTTCAACTAAAAAATATGGATGATTAGGGAAATCCTTTATCGGTAATTCTCTAGACCCCTCTATCCAAGAAGGACAATGAAAAATTCTCTTTCAGTCAGTTTGTAGATCAAATTTTCCATCTGACAGTAATATTATTGAAAAACAATACAGAGCCAAGGATATATTAAAAAATAAAGAGGATTTTACACCTTAGTGAGAAAACAGATAAGGGTGACTTGTACCTTTATCAAAGTTATTAATAAATCATAATTTATGGTTGTGAATTAGCCCCATACAAGCTTCCTAAGTATGTGCCTATATGGAAATTTTCTTTGGAATTCCCCATACAAATGATAAACATGGATTAGATACATTTTTAGGCAGCCAGGAAGACATCCCATTTTAAATTAAAAACACAAGTTGGCCCTTTCATATGAAATACAAGGGTATAAAGACAAGATGCACACGATATCCTAAGGAGTATGAATTTTAAGAACAAATTTACTTGGTCTTATGACCCTTATGGAATTGTTTCAAAGATGAGGATAGAGAAAAAATATACCCCTTATATCTATACAAGCAGACCAGAGCTTGAACAGTTCATGAACTAGGAGGAATGGCAAGAAAATACTCTCCAAGAGGCTGAAGAGAAAAATATTTCCTCTTCACAAACTTCATTATCACAATAAAAGGGAGAGAAAAGGCCAAGGGAAACTAGTTCCACTACAACATAAGAAGTTCTTGTCAGAGATTCCATTGTATATAACAAGAAACAAAGGCAAACAAATGAGGAAGACAATCAACATGAAAATACTAAACAAATGTAGCCAATTGTTCTTTTTAGAGCATGTAATCCATCAATTTTTGGGAGACAAGAAAATTTCCCACCATCTCCAACAACTCCAGGGACCCCAATGATTGCATTTAAATATATTTCATCACCAGCAAGGGAATTGGGGTAGAGCAGTAAAAAAGAGCCTGAAATTTTTGTTGCTTTTCAAGAAATCAAAAGAAGGAATCTAGCCCTTAAATTTTCTACATTTTCTCAATTCTAGAAATAGACAAAAACTTCTCAACACATGATTTTATTAGCCTTTGAATTCAAAGAAGGAAAAATGTCGATTTCTTTTCTAGAGCCTAAGGTTCCTCAGCCTCAGACATCAGATGACTACAAACAATCAATATATTTTGACACAAAAAACATTCATCCTATAGATCATATGGAACTTCATAAGTAATCAGGTGAAATGATCTTCAGTAATTTAACTACTTTTGCAATGATAGCTGCGAATATCCAAACCACAGTGAAAAATATTCAGACTCAGCTGAAGTTAGAGAAACTTTCTTCTCTAGCTAAATATACCAAGATAAAATCTTTAGAGGAGCTAGTGATAAATATGGATATGATCCCAAAGACATCAAATATGTAGAAGAAATAATTAAATCAAACGATGCAGATATAGTAGTCGTGAGAGAGAAACTGAAACTCCCAACAACAGACAATCCACAAGCTAAAGAGTTGGGAGAGCATGAGAAATAAAAGGAGGATTTCTTAACAATTATCATTGATCAGAATGACCAAATATCCAAGATGGAAAAGGAGATTAAAAATCTCCTTAAAGATAAAGAGGAGGCTGCTCCACTACAAGTCACTCCATTAGCCACAATTCCAACAACAACTACAACAACATGGAATGCATATTCTCCAGCAACAATAGTTTCATATTCTACTACAACAGAAATAGAATTAATGAAACACATGGATGATCTATCAATTAAAGGTAAAGAAATTGAAAATATTACAGAAAAGTGTGATAAATTGGAGGAACAAAAAATCAAATCAAATGGTGCTTATTTATTAGAATTGCAGAAAACTCATAAGCTTTCACAAAGAGTTCAATATTTAAATTTTAAAATATAATCGCTGACACCATTTCTTAAGATAAATAAAGTATTTGGATTCAGATAAATGAAGAAATATCTCACATATGGCCATCTATTCAAATCATATTCGAACAAGGTGAACTTTTTACTAGATCTAACATTTTGATTGTAGAGGTAAAGATATAAATTGATAATAAGCCCAATGATGCAATAGTTATTATCAATATCTTGAATTTGAAGAAAAAAGATGAATTAGAAGAATTTGATATTGAGCAAACAACTGCTTGGATTCTGGAAGTAAGGAAAGTTATTACTAAGAAAAATATGATGTTACAATTGGATAAAAAGTGTGAAAATTTACAGAATATCGTGCAAAGATTTCACAAAAATTTTAATGTGTTACATTAGAAATGTCTTCCTCGATTATAAGGTATGGGAGATGAATTAGTTCAACCTGAATATTATCAAGAAAAGTTGTGTAAAATTTCCAGAGTCAGGTCAAAATTTTCAAATGTTACAAGAAGCATTACAGGAAATGCATTCATGGAAGGAATCAGCTTAGATTTAGCAATTAGACATGAAATTCCTCAGCTCTTTTTAGTTAAGCCGAATTTTTAAAGATATGGAAAAGTTGATGAAATTTACAGAAATCTAAATATCTTTTCATTGCTAGATCAAAGTAAATGGGAAAATTCATGTGGATTGTTAGAATGACCAGATCAGGTACCCAGAATAGATTCAACCAACAAGGACTCCTATTTTTGCAGCATCATCACCAGAAATCCTAAAATGTAGAGCCAACAACTCAATTCAATTTTGAATTTACTATATTTGTGCAATTTTGTTTAGTAAACAATTTGAGATATTTCCACAAAGATCTAGATATTTGAATTAGATCTTTTTGAGAAAATTTGTATAAATAATTCCATAAAAAAAATTGTAAAGGGTTTAACCCTTGGATGACTTCTTGCAAAGAAGAATTGTATGAGATGAGATTATTGATCATTAATTAGAGGATTCTGTATTTGTTTCAAACAACTTGTCTCCTTGTGAGTCTTTCCAGATTGCATTTAATTTTTCTTTTCCACATATATTTAAGTTTTATGGAGATAAGTAGGTAAGAGAAAACATAATATCAGTCTATCTTAAATCCTCTGAAGTTATCATTTATTTTAGATATTGATTTATTAGACTATTTTTCTATTTAAGTCCCTCTACATCTATTAATTATCAGTCATCTTCATAAGGTTACTAATATATATTGTTAAGTTTTAAACATTATTTGTCAACCCTTATTTGGTATCATAAACTAAAGATTCAATTTGAATACTTAGTTTCTTACATTTTCTGCCTTTCACATATTATAAAATCAAATCACTTTTTTGAAGTAAAAGAACAACCTTTCTTAATATTTAATACTATTGAAAGCATAAAACATCTGCTTGTAATTTTCTCATAGCATTGGTCATCCAAAACCCCCATTAAAAACAACAAGATATTTTAGATTCTCTATCATAATTAATTAACCTATAATTATCTCAGAGGACAGTAATGGATATCATCTCTTTGACCATGACGTAGTTAGTATGCGGTTTCACAAAGAATTGGAAATTAATTCTAAGTTATATATTTCTAATTTTCCAATATCATTTTGTGTACCTCTCCTGTGATTTAACACAGCATTGATGAAAACATCTTCTTTGATGGAATACTCTGGGAATGGTACATTAGACATGTCAAATTCTCTTATAATTTGGAGCAATGAATTAATTAGCTGAGAACAATATTACTCATTTTCCTTGATCATATATTTAGATTATTGTAAATTCCTTTTGAATTTTTTGTAGGGAATTTTTACTTCTTATTATCTTCGCATTTGATGCTTTAGGGATTCTTGATGTAGATTTTTTAGTTGTGGCCTACTAAGAGATTAACTGTAATAGACATTCTTTCACCCTTCTACTTTCAAAACATTTATCTATTACCTCATCCAAGAGTTATAAATTATGTCTTTTTGGGATTGTACCATGCTTAAATCTTCAAAATATCTAGTTTGTGCATTTAAGAGTTGGTCATTTCCATGTTCAACTTCCTTGAATATTTCTACATTTATTAGATTGTTGCTCAAGATTTTCATTTGCATTTTTAATTCAAAAATTTGGGCATCCTTTCTACCTAGGTTTTTGTGATTTCTTTGATTTATGCCTTATTATATTAATTGTAGAAGCAGGTGTTGTGTGTAGGGAAAGGATATGAGGGAAGCAAGCAGGGAAAGGATATGAGCCTAGATGTAAGACCCTACCAGCAAGGTATAGGTAGAGGTAGAGGTAGAGGCAGAGAGTTAGTCTATATATGTTACAAATGTAACAAACTAGGCCATCGATCCTATGAGTGTCTTGATAATGAGAATGCAGGTCAAAGAGAAAACTATGTTGAACAAGGATAGAAAGTAGAAGCACAAGCTCTTGTACTAGAGAATGTACCTAAGGTTGGAGAAGATATTCTCATGAAAAAGGTGCTATTGAAACCAAAAAAGGAAGTGGGTGAGTCTTCACAAAGGAAATATTTGTTTCAAACTACATGCAAAGTCCAAGGGAAATGTTGCAAAGTAGTTATTGATAGTGGAAGCACCAAAAATTTAGTCTCCAATGAAATGGTGGAAAATTTGAACCTTAATAAGGTCAAGCATCCAACACCCTATAAGGTGTCATGGTTGGATAATTGACACAAATTTTTGGTTACTGAGAAAAGTGAAGTGGCTTTCCAAATAAGAAGATATCAAGACAATGTGACTTGTGATATCATGCCTATGGATGTGTGTCATGTGCTGCTAGGTATACCTTGGCAATTTGATAGGAAAGTAGTGCACTATGGAAGAAATAATTGTTATAAGTTCGAGATGGGTGGTATTCAACATACTTTTCTTCCTTTGTAAGAAGGTAATGGAGCTACAAAGAGTGAGCCAGAAGCTCTATTGCCTGCTGGAAAAGAGTTCTTACAAAAGATGACAGAAGAAAAGGTGAGTTATGCCATTGTTTTTAACCCAAAAAATGAATTTGTTAATATTCTCATTTCAGATATACCAATATAGATTAAAAATATTTTTGAACAATAACACATAAGCATGGATTTTGTGTTGCAATTGCCACACAGTCAGTCTAAGTAAGTAATGAAACTTAACATGGCCATTGGTGGAATATAGAGTGGGGTCTGCTGATGTGGTGAGTACTCTGCTGAGTGACCAGATGGAGCATCGTCACTTGTGGATGAATAACCGTCACCGTCTCATGTGGATGAAGCATGATCCCCATCTGCGGTGAATCCTCTGCTAAGTAAGTGTTTGAAATGCACCGGTACTGAGTGAGTGGTGTTTCGGTGGGGTATTTGTGTTGAGTGTAGGGAGACCAAGCCAGTGCACAGAATGAGTTAATGTGTTGAGGGGAATAGTGTGGGGTTGGGAATAATTCATAGCATGTAGGAAATATTAGAAATAGTTTTGGGTTTTTGAATTTTTTTATAGATATTTTTTGTTTTATATTTATATTTATATTTTTTATTTTTAATATTGGTTATTTAATATATTTAGTTATATTTATGTTTAATTTTATATATAGTTTAGTTTTATATATAGTTTAATTTTATATATAATTTAATTTTTCATTCACTAGTTCTTCCATTGCATTGTTTCCTCTCACCTCCAGCTCGATGAATTTCCATATGAAGATCAAGTTAAAATAAATTTCCATAAGAATATCATAGAAAAACTTGTTTACTATTGAAGGTAAATGAAATAGAACAAAACAACTGAAAACATATAAATACATACCTCATACATTTCAACCTTTTGATATCATTAATGTTCTTGTTCATCCAAATCTGATAAAATGCCATTAAATGCCAATGGTTGAATATCTGACTCTATGTAATTAATGTTGGATAGTCGACAATCGTCGAGCTTTAGAAGAAAAAAAACAAAAAAATACATTAAACATCCGATGACGGTTACGATTTTATTCATTTTTCGGATTCCATCGTTGGATTTTAACTTGAAATGTGGTAGTGCCAAGTCAAATCTCTACCACATGTCATTCCACTTTACCACCACATGTAACCTAAAAATGGCCACTTGGCCACCCAAAAATTTCAAATGAACATGCCATGTGTCATGAATATCTATTTCCATGTCATCAAATTGAGGCAAAATCGACGTATTCGTTCTGTAGCAGATTTATTACAAAATCAATTTAGATTAACTCTAGGTCATTTAGAAGATACAGTTTGAAAAACTATACACGGAGCAACCAAGCATAGATCAACTCATCAAAACTTGGTCACTTCAACTCTATTCAAAAACACTTTTCAAGATTTTTTTGGTTCACACCCCTTATCCCAATTTTTGGATCAAAATAATCCATTGACAGAAATAGCTCATGGGCAAAAATTGAGCCATTTAGGCCCTTTGTTTCAATGTTGGAAAATATTCCATCCAACCTTTCTTGTTGTGTCTTTCTTGTCATCTCCAAGAGGTCCAAATTCCTTGATGGACTTGAATCAAAAATAAATTTGACTGATATGGTATCTAGATATTCTACTTGTGTGACTAGTGAATGCACCCCAGAGGCCCAGCTATCTAGATGTCTAGGTGCATCCTAAATGAGTATAGATTCCCAAATAAATCCAACTGATATGGTATCTAGTTGTTTCCATGAAAAATAAACTATTTGTAACCCTCATTTTTATATGCCCAGATGATTTTGGATTCCGTACATGCTGATATGAATTGGACATCTACCCATTTATGCTAAAATTCAATTGGTTGCACCCTAGATGAATCAAATGCCCATATTTCTTGAATCCATTTCTACATGCTAAATTCTAACATTTCCTTTATTTGAAACAATTTTTTCTCCTCATTTCTTCGGAGTTTGACCAAGTTCCATATATGATTGGAAAGATATTCAAGCGGGTTTTCCAACCAAGCAATTTGCATGAAATTTCGAATAAGTTACCTATAGGAAAAAAATATTCAAATGATATGCTAATCAAAAAATAATTAACTCATAATAAGCTTAACACATTTTTAATAGAAAAAACCAAGACAACAAATAACATCATAATCATCATGCATGAAAACCTCAACAACTTCACCTACTTGACAAAAATGACTAGTCTTACATGAATGAAAACAAACTTCCAACATAATGAACTTTTTTTACCTCAAAAATCCCTTAATGAAGTTCGTTTCTTAATCTAGGGACAAGTTTAGGAAAATATGGGCTCAATTGTTAGAGGTGGAGGAGGCTTAGTAATATTAGCTAACAGAGATGGATGAAAGTCTCCTTAATGGAGAGCTCAATTAAATTCAACAATATGGATGAATGAGGCGCTAAGTTGTTTCTTAATAAAGAATTAGATTCACAAATGAAGAGTAGTTCCAACTGGCTAGTAGTAGGGGACCAAAATTCTAGATTCTTTAAAAATAAATCTAATCACGAGGATAATAGGATTACCATTTGGGAAATTGCAAGAGTAGATGGCATAAGGGTATGGGTTTTAAGGATATGATTTAAATAGTGGTTAACCATTTTAAAATCCTATTTAATGATCCTACATAAGCTAATATCAACGATATCTTAAAGATGTTCTCCTTTTTCAAAGGTTGATTGTTAAGGGAGAAAAGTGATATTATGTAGGGTCATCACCAAGGATGATATTTATAATGGTTTAAAAACCTTTAATAAATACAAAAGTACCGACCTATATGGATAGTCGGCTAAAAAATTTTATAGTATTATTTCATATACTATGAGGAAGTTAGAATTTTAGGTAAGGTTTGTTGGAAATATGGTAGCATCAATGTCAAAGGTAAGGGGAGATTACCTGTGTCCAAGATAAATATTGGAAAATGAATATTGTTGGAAATATTTGTATTGGAATTTTTATTCCAAGATATCAATTCATTATAGTTTCATACATGTGATGTAATTTCAAATATATGGCCAAATTATGATTTTTGGAAAAAAATAATGATGTATTACCTAATAAATCTTGGCTTTGATACTTAGCTATCTATAGTGGATAGAAGGAAATATGATATTATTAATTCAGAAGCCATGAATGTCATCTTAAGTGGGTTATCAAAATTAGATTATGATAAATGTGATTCATTATGAAATAGTAAAATAAATGTTGGATAAACTACAAACCAATTTTTAGGGAGATTCCCACTACATAAGAAATGAAGACAAAAATTTCAGCTCAAAAGGAAGCATCCTCTAAATATTCAAATATAGGAGAGTTAAAACCTAATGATTACTCCAGTAATGTAGAAAATTTAGAAGAAGTGCAATCTATCACAAGAAGAACTAGCAAAGGAAAAGGTAAGGTACCATTTTGTTCTAACTGTAGTAAAGTAGACCATTTTGCTTCTATATGTTCATTTGAAAACTATGAAGGTAATGATGATGAAGAAGCTATCCTAGCAATGAATAATCAAGATGTTGGTCATCAAAATTATGATTCATATTCATGTGAAGAAGTTGAAGTTGAAGTATACCTTGAAGAAAAATTTGTTAGTGCTATAAATAAATAGAAAGACTTGAAGGAAATAACAAAATGCATGAGCTGTTAAAAAAATATAAGAAGAAGAACATGATTCTCATGAAGCACCAATTATCCTATGAAACAAATAGCTAGAAGAGGATAAGAAAATAAAATATATACAAATAATTCCATTGAAATAAAAGGAAATAAATTAATATGAACTGGAAGCAGAGGTTGTAACCTTAATAAAGGATCTAGCAAAGAAAAATGTTCAATTAAATCTAAAGTTAAAGTTTGTAGAAGGGACTAAAACATTAGATAATATTATCAAATTCCAAAGACACCCCTCTATTAAAATATGTCTTGGATATAAATATGAATATAAAATTTATGGTAATGTTCTCAAAGGATCTAGCAACACTCAAAGTAGAGTAAAAATGAAGCCAATGATCAATAGAGACATGACCCTATCAACAATAAAAATAGCATCATAAATGAAGTTCATGACCAACAAAGATATAATTTTTAAATGAAAGAGAGTAACACCAAAAAGGAAGTAATGAATTAAAATACATTTGATTTTCTTCGGAAATATAGTCAAAATGGGTTTAGAAGAAAAATTCTCCCAAGAAATCCCTCCTCATCTGGGTACCAAAATTTATTCTATGGTTATTGGAGGAATTTAGAGGGTAAGTTCCTTAGATCAAGAACCAAGATCACTGCTCACAAACATATCACAAATCAATACACCAATATAATCACATGGTTAAAACCCTTAAAGAGGGAAAAAATCCATGCCCTGAGCCAACGCAACCAATTCAGGGAATTTATTAATATGAAAAAAAAAATCACATATGTTTCTCTCATAACTGGTTACCGGACAAATGACCCTTCATTCTCTTTAAATAGAGATCATGGACCAATCAGGTGTTAAGCCACGGATCAAGTGTCATTAATATCGAGGTGAGAGATAAGCATCGGATCACTACAAATCGTGACCGTCGGATTATAAGTTACAAATGTAGATGGTAAAGAAACACACTTTACGTAACTCTAAACTAGACTAAGTTATTCTTAACTATTTCCTATGTGTCGGAATATCTTAACATCCCCCCTTAAGAACAACTTGGGATAGGATTGAAGGATTTACAAAGGTGACACAAAAGGATCCTATTTCCTGTGTGTCGAAATATCCTAACATCCCCTCTTAAGAACAAATTGGGATTGGATTAAACGATTTAAAAAAGTGACAAAATAGGAGAAGGAAGGAGGCATTAGAGCCTATCCCCCCTTAATGACAACTTTCCTGAACTCCAAGCATGGATCGAAGTTTGGTAAACTTCATTTCTGTGAGAGCCTTCGTAAATATATCGGCTACTTGATCATTGGTCGGACAATACTGTACTTCAAGAACACCATCATGAATGAGCTTTCTGATTAAGTGTATGTGGAGTTCAATGTGTCTCATACGCTGATGCTGAACTGGGTCTTTACATAACTAAATGACACTCTGATTATCACACCAAAGTGTAGTTGGATGTTGCTGATGAAGACCAAATTCAGACAGGATCTGACGAAGCCACATGGCTTCCTTGCTGGCTTCAACTGCACCACGATACTCTTCTTCTGCTGAAGAAAGGGAGATGGAACTTTGTTGCTTACAATACCAAGTAATAGGTCCTCAATCGAGAGTGAATACATATCCTACAACGGACTTCCAATCATCAGGGTCACCAGCCCAATCAAAATTAGTGAAACCAATCAAGAAGGGATATGCTCCTGCATTGTAACAAATCCCGAATTGAACTGTACCTATAATATATCAAAGTATTCTTTTAGCTGCTTTCTAGTGAATTTCATGAGGTTGGTGCATAAACTGAGTGACAAGACCAATGGAAAAGGAAAGGTCAGGACGGGTATGGATTAGATATAAAATTTTACCAACAAGTTGACGGTGTAAGGTAGCATCAACTTCGAGGGTAGTATAGTTGACTAAAAGCTTGACTCTAGACTGAAAGGGAGATGGGGTAGGTAGTCTTCCATGTGAAAGTGGTGTAGAATATCACATGCATACTTGGATTGAGAGAGGGTAATGCCTTCCTTGGATTGCAAGACTTGAAGACCAAGGAAATAATGCAAGTGTCCTAAGTCTGTCATTTCAAACTTCTTTTTGAGGCTAGAATTCACATGGTTTATATGGTTTGGATCACTACCAGTAAGGATAATATCATCAACATAAAGAAACAGGATGGTGAAGGACTTACCTACTTTCTTGGTGTAGACAGTGTTGTCAAAATGACACCTAGAAAATCCATTATCTAAGAGAAATCTATCCATTTTAGCACACCAAGCCCGAGGAGCTTGTTTGATACCATAGAGAGACTTCCTAATGTGACAAAAAAGGCTGGAGTCTTTTTGAATAAAGCTAGGGGGTTGTTCCATGTAGATTTATTCATGAAAATCTCCATGTAAGAAGGCAGATTTAACATCCATCTTATGGACTTCCCATTTAAAGGAGGCAGAAAGGGAAAGAACAAGGAAGATAGAATTCATTTTGGCAACGTGGGAGAAGGTTTCAGTATAGTCAATGCCTTCAACTTGTGAAAATAATTTAGCAACAAGAAGAGCTTTATGTCTATCCACTTTTCCATTTGGTCCAAACTTGGTTTTGTAAACCCATCTGCATATGACAAGTTTTCTTCCTTTTGGAAGAGGAACAACATCCCAAGTATCATTTTCCAATAAGGAACGATACTCTTCATTCATAGATTCATCCCAATCTGGATGACCGGAGGCTTCTTCAAAGGTTTCTGGAGCAATTTTTTTTGGAGCTTGAGAAAATAAGGAAGAAGCTCTTTCAAACTAAGAACGTGTATGTCGTCGATCGGCATGGTCACCTACAAGAAAGCCTGCTGCATCCCGAGTAGAGCGGACCCATCTTGGAAGCGATGGAGTATAAGGAACAATTTCATGAGCTGGAGGAGGATTTCCATATTTGTTGTCATCATCTAAACTAGAAGGAATGCTATTAAAAATAGAAGAGAGAGAGAGAGGTGGCACATATGTTGAATCAGGCTCGCAGGCCAAAGGTGGAACACTTGTCGAACTAGGCTCGCAGGCCGATATATTTTCATCAAATTTTACATCTCTTCTAATGATAATATTTTTGGATTTTGGTTGAAGAAGTCTATATCCTTTGACATCTTCAGAATATCCAACAAAAATACATTTTTCACTCTTAGGTTCTAAGGCTTTATGTTTCGCATCTGGAATATGGGCCAAAGCATCACTTCCAAAAACACGAAAGTGACCCACATCTAGTTTGATTGAGCTCCAAGCTTCTTCTGGAGCTATATTATTTAAAACCTTAGTAGGAGTGTGATTTACTATGTAATTTTCACATTTAATGGCTTCTTCCCAAAAATTGAGACCAAGTCCTTTAGATTGAAGCATACAATTAGCCATTTCTTTTAAGGTGTGATTCTTCCTTTCAGCGACACCATTTTGTTGTGGAGTATATGGAACAGTATGTTGCAATTGAATGCCATGCTCAGTGCAGAAGTTGATAAATTTTTTGTTAACATATTCTCTGGCATTGTCTGATCTTAACTTAAGAATTTGATGTCCAGATTGTTTCTCAACAAAGGCCTTAAAGGCCAAGAACATGTTAAAAAATTCACTCTTGAGTTTTAAGAAATATACCGATGTGTATCTGGAAAAGTCATTAATGAAAGTAAAGAAGTACTTGCAATCAGAGAAAGAAACAACAGGAAGTGGACCATAGAAATCACTGTGCAGAAGTTGCAAAGGGGCTGAAGCGTGCCAAGAGGCATGTTTCCCAAAACTATCCTGATGATGTTTTCCGAGTACACATCTGGAGCAAACACCATCTCGGAAAGATACCATAGGAAGGCCCGTCACCATATTTTCCTTACATAGAGTTTGAAGAGAGAGATAGTTTAAGCGACCAAATCGCTCATGCCAAAGTTTGCTCACATCATCATTATGAGAAACAAAAATAGAGGGAAGAGAGGATGACCCAAAGTTGTCAAACTTATACAACCTTGTGGAGTCATCAACAATGCCAGTAGTTAAAATATGTTTATGATATTTGAGGTCCTTGATTGCAAAATCATGAGGTGAGAATTCTACTATTTTCCCTTCACCTGAATGAGTTATCTGATAAACATATAGAAGGTTGCATGACAAAGTAGGAACACATAGTACATCATTAAATTGACCATTATCTATATGAATGGTTCCATATCCTAAAACACTAAGAGATCTATCATCACCAACATAAATATGTTTGGTGTCACAATCATTTAAAGAAGAAAACATGGATTTATGTTTAGCCATGTGGTAAGAAGCTCCAAAATCAATGAGCGACTCATGAGAAGGAGAAGAAGAAGATACATTTAATGCATAACCATATCTTGATGCTTGATAACCAAAATAAGAAAGTGCCATGCTTGAAGATGAAGGTGAAGAGTGCTCCAAATTCATGTTGTGCTTCTTCATTGCTGCTTCTAAGGCTTCCATCTTCTTAAAACATTTGGACTCTAGATGGCCATCCCGATTGCAAAATTTGCAATGTCTATCTGTTTTCTTCCCTTTGTTTTGATCTGCCTTATTATTTTGGTGATTTGATTTTTTAGTTTGCGGCTGAAATTGCTTAAAGTACTTGTTTGGTTTAGGACCATATTTTTTAGGATACTGCTTCTTGGGATTCTTTTGATATGGTTTTTATTGGGCTACTAAGGCTTTCTTAGAAGCGTTTCCAGCAATGATAAGACCAAGGTGTAAATTTTTTTCTTGTTCTCTTATCAAAGAATCATAAAAGGCATCAAAAGAGGGATTCTTGTAGGTGGTTCCTGAAGAAATGATGGCTTCTATGGTGGAATGGAAGGTGGAAACAAATGCAGAGTATGAAGGACCAAGCTTAGCAAGAATGCAATATATGAGGCTACCATCATCCTTCTTGATCTTACAACCTTATAAAAGAATTATGAGGGTCTTAAATTTGGACAAAAAATCTTCAATGGAGGAGAAATTATTGGGGTCAAAAGTAAGCAACTCATTTTCAAGCTGGTGGGCCCGGATTTGATTTTGAATGCCAAAAACAGTTTTTAGCTTTTCCAGGGATTCATCAGAGGTGTCAATGTCAAGGATATGAAATCAAAGATCTTGAGCAATGGACATTCCTATCAACCCTTGTGTTTGATCTTGTTTATTTTCCCATTTAGCAACTTTATCATCATCGGAAGGTTTATTTTCTTGTCCTGTGGCTATTCTATAAAGCCCTTTACTTCTAAGTATATCTACCATGTGAGGTAGTCATTGGAGATAATTTGTGCTGTTAAGAATAACCGGGCATGCACTTTCCATTTAAAAAAGAAAAACATTAAGCTGAGAAAAGCTAAAAATAACTACTCCGATGGAAATATCTCAAAAAATTAGGCCATTTAAAAAAAAACGGTTCGAAAAATGGCTTCCGGATGAAGAAGTTATGCCTTTTGAAAAAACCAAGTTGTAGATGTCGAATAGTTACGGGAACGGGATGAAGTGCAGCTTTTTAAAAAAAAATTCCGCCCCTTTGAAAAAAAAAACTTTTTACAAAAGAAGCTTGAGAAGGAGACTTGAACCCAAGACTTCTATTCTCATAAACCAACTCCTCACCAGGTGAGATAGTAAAAGGATCACGTTATTGTATGAAAGGAGGAAGGGTTTTTTTTTTTTTTTAACTCTTCAGTGTGTGTGCCTTTTCCTGCAAAAAAAAACACAAAAAATGAGCCAAAAAAAAAAAACAAAATGCAAAGCCTTATAGAAGAATGTTATATTTTTGGTTATCCTTACCGAAAACTATCAATTTTTTCATTATTTTTTATTTCCCGAGATCGCACAAAGACGCGAGGAAAGAGCATATGTAGCAAAAAAAATCCCTTTTCCTGTTTTTGATTTGCCGAGATCGTACGTAGTGCACAACAAAGAGCATACACATAGAAGAGGGTATAGATCTGGCAAATAAATAAAATCTTAATACCGAAAATAAACATAAAGAAAAAAAACGGAAATAAGCAGAACTATTAACAAATATAACTGCAAAATAGATGATTTATACCTCAAGATCTAAACCATCATAACTTGGGCAGCTGGAAACCTTTTCACATGAAAAGAAAGGCGTTCCTCACTGCAATAGATGGTCCAAACACAACTGATCAGTTCTCCAATCCCAAAAAAATGGATGCAGCCCTCAAAATAGCTTTGATACCATGTAGGAATTTACAGGGTAAGTTCCTTAGATCAAGAACCAAAGGTCACTGCTCACAAACAGATCAAAAATCAGTACAGCAGTATAATCACATGGTTAAAACCCTCAAAGAGGGAAACATTTCATGCTCTAATCCAACACAACCACTCCAGGGAATTTATTAATATAAAAAGAAAAGTTACATATGTTTCTCTCATAAACAGTTACTGGACAAATGACCTTCCATGCTCTTTAAATAGAGATCATGGACCAATAGGGTGTTAAGCCACGGATCAAGTGTCGTTAATATCGAGGGGAGAGATAACCATCGTATCACTACAAATCATGACTATCGGATTATAAATTACAAATGTACATGGTAAATAAACACACTTTACCTAAATCGACACTAGACTAAGTTATTCTTAACTATTTCTTATGTGTCGGAATATCCTAACAATTATTGCTTTTCATTTAATAATTTGGTCATAAGGGAATAGATTGTAGATACCATGTAAAAATGACTATATGAGGATCAAAATTAGGGGATCATATAACATCCCATAGAATTTCTATGTGATTAACAATGCTATAGGTTTTCATGAAATGTTTTTGAAAGAATACATACACTTTACCACTTATTAGATCGTGTTAAATGTATTAAGCACAATATTTTTTGGAAAAAATATAATGATTGTAGAATAAGTACATTAAGGTCTCAAAATGAAATAAAAGTAGAATATATTATTAGAAATAAGAATCAAAGAACGAAGGTATGGATAAGGAAGAAATAAAATCAAGAGGAATGTGGACTAGCTCTATATGTTCAAAACCAAGAAAGTTAGTGGTATGTAGGTAGTGGTTGTTCACATCATATGATAGAAAATAAGATTAAATTTATCTCTGTAAAGTAATTCAAAGGTGGAAGTGTCATTCGTAGAGATAATACATCAACAAAGGTAATGGGAAAAGAAATAGTTAGTCTTGATAATGAGGAATCTTATAAAGTTGAAGATGTCTTGTTTGCTAAAGGTTTAAAGAATAATATTCTAAGTGTAAGTCAAATGCTTGATAAACGAAATGAGGTAAAATTTTATTCTAAAGGTTGTAAAATAAGGAAGGGGGGCTCTAGAAGAGTAATGGAAAAAATAAAGAGGACATTAGATAATGTATATGTCGTTAATAAAGGTAAAGGAGAGTATTGTTATATTAGAGTGTAATCCCTGTAGTAAAATATAGTTATAAGAAGTGTCACATTGAAAAATATCATAGCACATTAAGAATATGGTAAATTTAAAGAGTGAGGTGCATGATAAAGATGATGAAATGGAAAGTACGATGAATTAATAGCTAAAATTGAAGTGAATGGTGAAATTCAAATGGAAAAGAAAAATAAAAGGGGAGGAGTTATAAATAAGGAGAAGTGCCAATTTAAGGGGAGTAACACTTTGATGTCAAATATGTTAAGTTGTAGAAAAAGGAAGCATAAATATAATGGGAATAGTATCAAGAGGAGAGCTATTGATCCAAATGGAATAGGTGGGTCCCCGAGAAGTTGAAACACCAATTTACCGAAACGGGGCCCATAGTTTTGGCGCTTCATCTCCTAGGGTTAGGTTTTTGGACGTTTCAGTTTTTCCATTGTTTTTCAACAAAAAATAGGCCTTCAAGCCTCATTGTAACACAATTCAGAAGTATGTAGCCACCACATCTATTCTCAAAGATTCACTACCAGTACCCTAGCTATTTTATTTCCATTATGTCTGTAAGCGTATTTCTGTTATTTGATATTAATGAAATGACGCATTATTTCTGCTGCATCTCTATTTTTATGGTTATTTCTGTATTCTGTTACGTTCCTAAATAAATCCAGATCATTGAGGAATGATCTAAGTGGATATCGGTGGCCACCCACCTATTCCATTTGGACCACTACCATCAATTCTTGCATCTTTTCACATTCAGCACAACTTAATATTTTTAGCAGGTTTTCAGGTCCTACATTCCCAGATTCATTTTGGGGCCTTAATAATCCAGGTGGATATTGCTGGCCACCCACCTATTCCATTTGAACCCCCACCATTAGTTCGTTTAGTTTTTAAGTGGCAGCACAACTTACTATTTTAGCATTTTTTCGGGTCCTGAACTTCCAGAGTTGTTTTGAGGCCCTAAACAACATTTTTTGGGAAAACCGAGAGCAACGTGGGTCCATGGACCAATGTTTCTCACATTGAAATTTGTTCTCCTTGGATAGATCTTTCTAACAAGCTATTGAGCACAAACTGAGATCGGATGCCAAAGCTATGTCCCTGGGAAGTTGAAACACTAATTTACCCAAACGGGGCCCACAATTTTGGCGTTTCATCTCCTAGGGTTAGGTTTTTGGATGTTTCAGTATTTCCATTGTTTTTCAATGATAAATAGGCCTTCTAGACTCATTGTAACATAGTTAAGAGGTCTATATCCACCACATCTCTTCTCAGAGATTCACTACGAGCACCGTAGCTATTTTATTTCCATTATGTCTGTAAGCATATTTCTATTATTTGATATTAATGAAATGACAAATTATTTCTACTGCAACTCTATTTTTATAGTTATTTCTGTATTATGTTGTGTTCCTCAATAAATCCGGATCAGTGGTATCAGAGCCATCTGCTCTTTCTCTTTTTTTTTTTGCATGTCCCCAACGTGGTCAGGGTATAAGGAGTTAGGGCTCGATCTGGTTGAACCCTTGCAAGATCAGCCTCGCAAACCCCAACGAAATCCCATGGCATAAGAAAAGAAAGACGAGGGAGCATGAGATCCTATAAAAATATTGCTCGAGGAGGCCCTCAAGAAACAAAGGAACGTGATGATGGATAACTTTGCTCAGATCCTTCAATGACTGCCCACCTATGGCGCATCTGTATTCAACAGCCACTTTGGAGGCGCCACTCCCTTCAAGGTACAGGTAAAATTTTACATTCCTATATTTGAAGGCCAGATAGATACAGATGCCATAGATAGATGGTTAAATTTTTTGGAAGGGTATTTCTCGGTCCATGATTTCTCCGACCGAGAAAATATTATTTTTGCACTCCTCAAAGCCACTCCCCATGTCAAATATTGGTGGGAAACCTACTGTGAGAAAGAGAACGAAGAGGAACCCTCTCTATTCTCGACCACACCCACTTGGAATTCATTCCGAGATGACATCAAGGAACAATATTACCCCATGGAGAGCTATGGGGACAAATACATCCAATGGACCACGTTGCAGCAACAAAGGGACCAAGATGTGCACGAACTAACGAATTTGTTCCATACCCTGCGCACAAAGTTGGGTATTAAATATTCAGAGAGACATTTGGTGCTTAAGTATCATGGTTATCTGCACAAACACATTCAGGAGGAAATGGAGTTCCTCGACATTACATCGCTTGGCACAACATATCGCTATGCCGCCAAGATCGAGCAGAAATTTAAGAAGAAGAAGCGAAACTTTGGATCTGCGAATCCAAAGCCAGGGAAAGGCACCCCTGAACCATAGAACAATGGGAAAGGCGAAAGCGGTGCGACTTAGAACAACACTGCAAATCCAAAGAAGGACACATGGAAGTGGTATGAATTTTATAACAGCCCCAGTCATAGCAAAAACGAGTGTCGGGCCAAACAGTCATTGGTAGCCAAACTAAAGGCACCTGAATCAGATGCATTTTCTGATCCTGAGTCAAAACCAGACAAAGGCAATGAAAAATGGAAGAATATCATTGATGCGGATCCCAGTGCCATTATTTCCACGACCAATATATAGAGGGACAATCTAAAGGATCCAGAGGATGGGGAGCGTCTCTTCCATTCGCAGATGTGGGTGAAGGGTTCCTCACTGCAATTTCTTGTCGATAGCGGAAGCCAAAAGAACCTCATTTCAGTAGAGGTCATGAAGCAGCTCGGCCTACCGACCATATCACACCTGTAGCCATATACCATCAGGTGGCTCCACCCAGGGAGAGATCTCCACATCCGTCAGCAGTGTCGCCTTCCGTACAGTATCAAGCCATTCACAGATGAGGTATTGTGTGATGTTGCTCCTCTTGATGTAGCTGATGTATTATTGGGCCAACCATACTTATGGAGGTGACATTTTGTGTATGAGTCTAGGCCTTGTGCTATTTTTATTACTTTGGGAAATAACTTGTATAGGATACCAGAGGTAGTAATGCCTCCTATCATCTCTTTGACTACTACAAAACAACGCAGTAAGATTGTTTCCCAAACCAGGAAATTTATTTTCCTTAGAACTCACTCACAAGGAAAGAAGAATACTATGTCCACAACCTCGAAACAGGGCTCCCCTACATGGCTGCAGCAGATGGACAAAGTCATGGAGGAATACAAGGAAATTTTCTCCTCACTCACATAGGTTCCTCTACACTGTTAGGACAAGCACTTCATTGACCTGACCCCCGGTGCACTGCTGCCTAATGTTTCCATACCTCATGTGACTACACAGACGAAATCCACACATGTAATTTCTGAGGCTGATAAAGAAACCAAATTCACTAATTGAATCCATCATGTCCGCCCGTAGGTCCATGAAATCTCTGACAACTAAACGTGCCTCATCTCATGGAGGATCTGAACGCAATGGGGACCCTTGCTTCTTAAGGAGGGAGGAATGATCCAAGTGGATATTGGTGGCCACCCACCTATTCCATTTGGACCGGCACCATCAATTCTTGCATCTTTTCACATTCAGCACAACTTACTATTTTTAGCAGGTTTTTGGGTCCTGCACTCCCAAAGCTATTTTGGGGCCTTAATGATCCAGGTGGACATTGGTGGCCACCCACCTATTCCATTTTAACCCCCACCATCAGTTTCTTTAGTTTTTAAGTTGCAACACAACTTACTATTTTAGTACTTTTTTGGGTCTTGAACTTCCGGAGCTGTTTTGAGGCCCTAAAGGATGTTTTTTTGGGAAAATCGGGAGCAACATGGGTCCATGGACCTATGTTCACATCGAAATTTTTTCTCCTCAGATAGATATTTCTAACGAGCTATTGAGCGTGTCAAACGGATATTGGATGCCAAAGCTACGTCCCCAGGAAGTTGAAACACCAATTTACCCAAACGGGGCCCACAATTTTGGCACTTCATCTCCTAGGGTTAGGTTTTTGGACGTTTCAGCTTTTCCATTGTTTTCCAACAATAAATAGGCCTTAGAGCCTCATTTTAACATAGTTTAGAGGTCTGTATCCATCACATCTCTTCTCAGAGATTCGCTACCAGCACCCTAGCTATTTTATTTCAATTATGTCTGTAAGCATATTTTTGTTATTTGATATTAATGAAATGACCATTATTTCCCCTGCATCTCTATTTTTATGGTTATTTCTATATTATGTTGTGTTCCTCAATAAATTTGGATCAGCTATAGAAGAGGAAATATTGCGTGCAAGGACAAAGAGACACAACCTTGACAGGGGGAGCCTAGTTGAAAACAAAGGAGAAATAAGAAATCAAAGGAATTGACTATTTTTATATTAATATATAAATGGGATAAATTATATCTAGAAGTAAAAATATCCATCTTCCATTGATGTGAAAAGCGAAGAGTATTTACAGATAAGGAGAGATAGAAAACAAAGGGAGAAATTGTAGTTACTAAGAGAAGTTTAAAATACTAGGAAGAGTTGCAATCACTAAGAGAAGTTGCAAATAAGATAAGGGTTGAAGAAACTAACAAAAGTCACATATATAATAATAGTTGTAGATAAGGGGAAGAACAAGGTTAAAGTGTGTATCCTTTTACATTGATGTCAAAATGGGAGACGTTGTAGGAACAAGTAAAATTACAAACATATGGAGTTCTACAGTATTATTGTAGAATTGAATAATGGCTTCAATCAATGATAAATGGGGGTATTATTGTAAATATTTTTTTATTTATGTCAAAAATATGGGTAGACCACACATGCCCAATATAAATATTGGAAAATGAATATTGTTAGAAATTTTGTTTTTGGACTTTTGATGGCTTGTTTGGGTACCCTATATTTGAAGGAAATTTTATGCAAATTACATATATTAAATTGGATCATAGGATATATATTTGGAAATATTATTCTCAGACCTTTCCAATGGAATATGAAACTACAGATAAATCCATAGGAATGGGGAGATATGAAATATTTCATAAGGATGACCCAACAAAAGTACAATAAAGCTGACCCGACTAGTATTATAAATTATATCTTAAAGTAAGAATATATTTGAGGTTGAAAGAGGATCTAAGTAATATTTTTGGGGTGATTCTTGGAGGCTAAAAGTGGAAGAAAAAAAAGTGATTTATGGGGTGATTAAGTCATTATAACTTTTTCTTCTCAGATGTTTCAAACTATGGAACTTGGAGGAACTAGACAAAAAATATGCATGTACCTATGATTAAAATTTTAGATAATGGTTTGTTATAATTTCATATTCTCTAAGAATGTAAGGCCTCCAAAATGCTCCTCAAATTTTATTCAAATAGGTATGCTTGGTATTTTTTCTATAGCCTTTGTTTTTGGATGTTTTACGAACAAGAAACTTGAAGGATACAAATAGATTATATTGATATCCCTATGGTTAAAATTACAAACATCATTTCACTATAATTTCGAAGATATGGTTTGAGGAAGTTAGGCTTTCATAATACTATTGAAATATACTTCAAATAAGTCAACTTGATATTCTCACTATAACTTTATTTATATGATCTTATAGATTGTGAAATATGAAACAAACAAAGAATAGATCTCAATATACTTATCATAGAAATTTCAAACCTTATTTTGCTAATTTTGGAGATATGATCTGAGGAAGTTAGTGTTCTTCAATGCTCCTAAAATATGTTTCAAATAGGTTAGTCTAGTATTTTGAATATAAATTTCTTTCTATTATGATTTAGGTTATGAAATCTAAATGATACAAATAATGGATCTCAAGGTAACTGCGGTATAAATTTGATAACCTATTTTTATATATTATGGAGATAGGATATGAGGAACTTAGTGTTCTTGAATGCTCCTACAACATATTTCAAATAGGTTATCTTGGAATTTTTTCTATAACTTTCTTCTTGAGATGTTTCATGCTATGAAATTTGGATGAGACAAAGAAGATATTTCTAGGTACCTATGGTAGAAATTTCAAAACCAAATTTGCAAAATTGGATATGTGGCATGTTTTGAATGTTTTTTCTTAGAAATAATGTAAAAGAACCAAGACTTGGTAGAATTACACCTAATGAAGGAACATGAAACAAGTATACCAAGTGAAGGAAAAAGAAACTAACAAACTTGGTGATGTAGAAACAACAAGTAGACTTGATGAAACTAGAAGAAGCTAATAGTAATTGTAAGGAAGCAAGCAGACTTATTAAAGTAGGCTAGTTCCTATGAATATTTGTAGAAGGGGAGAATTTTCTCTCTTATATTTTGGTGCCTACAAATATTACAATAGAGGGGACAGGTGTATCTTCTAGTTTTGTTCCTACAAAGTAGCGACATGGATTTTTGTCTACTATATGTTGGTGTCCACAAAAATGCATAGGTGATTGGTGTCCCTTATAGGTTGGTGCCTACAAAGCAGAATAGGGTATTGGTGTCTCTTGTAGGTTTCTGCCTACACAATAGTAAATAAGGTTGGTGCCTCTTATAGATTGGTTCCCACAAGGTATTGTAGGGGATTGGTGCCTCTTGAAGTTCTGTCCCTATTAATATATGAAAAATCATGTTGGTACCTATATTATACTTCATATAAAAAAATTTATGGTTTTCCCTGTAAGGTTTTCCAAAACTATATTTTTTTACTTGTTCAATTTATGAGATTGGTGTCTTATGACTAGATTTAATAAGTAAGAATTGTCATTACACAAATTCACCCCACTCCAGCCTCTTAGTGTAATTATGAATCCCAACAACATTACTTTGAAAATAAGCTCTAGCTCTATATATTTGATACCATAAGTGGACTTATATAAGACATTTTAGGAGTTTTAGGCTATTTAATACTTCAATTTTATTTATAAGATAATTTCCAATGTGCTTCTAGTAAGGCTTAATCCTTTGCTACCAAACTTCATTTTGATAAATAAATTTGGATTTTAGAGGGAAGGAAGATCCATGACACAATTGGAATTGGAAAAGAAGGATTGTGCACAATAAAACCTTCAAACACGTAAAATTTGGTAATAAATATTGATCTATCCATGGCATATGATAGGGTCTCCTAGCATTATCTTATATTATCTCTCGCTCATGTATACTTTTCATATGTCATATTAAAGTGGATAATTGCATGTGTTTCCTTATTTTGTTTTATATTAATAGTCAATGGAGTAGCATCTAATTTATTTAATCCCTCTAGGAGGTTGATGCAATCTTATCTGCTATCCCCATATCTTTTACTCCTAATAGTTTAAGGCCTAAGTGGTTCCTTGGTCAATGCAATAAGAAGAAAATTTTCATGGGACATTAAGGCAAGTTCTAGAGGTATATTAAGTCATCTCTAATTTTTTGATGATTTTTTTCCTTTTATTTCGACTTTAATACTAAATTTATATATTTTATTTATTGGTTATTTCTTAAAGAAAGAAAAAGGATGAAATTTCATGATTCCAAATCATCCCCATGTACTTTTAACTTCGAATAAGTTATATATATTACACTTAATTAGTACTTTCCTTTAACCTTTTATATTTCAATGGTTGGAGGGAATATTTAAGTTTTTATCTAAACCTACGAATTATGGGAAATCCTACCAGAGGGAAATCTTACTAGAACTGATTGCTTGTGAAAGTGGAAAAAAATATGTCATAATGGTGCAATACCTATCTACCCAGGGGAGGATTTATTATTGATTAATTTTTTCTTTGAGGATACCTTGGTATATTTACATACTTTGGTTCACATTATCAAATATTTTCACAAAATAAAAAAAGTTTTTAATTCAATTTTCTATAGAAAGGAATTAGTGACTGCAAGGGAACACATTGGACTAGATAGAGGAAATTGGAAATTTTGAAATCTTTAGGTGGATGGGGGTTGAAGGATGTCCATATATCAAAAATTCATTAGAATCAAAACCTCCTTGGAAATAGCTTACCAAATAAAAATTATATATATTAATTATGATTTAAAATGATATCATCTTGAATAAGATTGTATTGATAAGGTTGGAAAGAAAAATATTGTGGAATGGACCAAAATAATGAATAACTTTGGTTTTGGCTCTCTATGTGAGTGGTGATTTTTGGATTGGAAAGTAGGCATTAGAATCTAAGTTATAGTGGTCTCAATTCCATCGTGGGACATGACATAAGATTTTTCGTTTTTGAAGGAGTATTTCAACACCTTCATTTGAGTAGGAAGCTACCTTGAACATTTTTAATGTACCAAAGGTTACTACACTTTTATTGTAAAGATGGTCAAGAGATGAAGATATTAACAAAATTTGAATGGAAAAAATAAATATACAACCTTAATAACTATCATTATATAATTACCCTATACTATGATGACTCTATCTAAGGGGAAATGTGATGGTTGGTGTTTACATGACTAAAATTGGGCATGAAGGCTTAATTAGACTAAGCTTAAAAGAATAAATCTATTGCAAATGTGACTCACATTATATATTAAGGTTCATACATGAGAGATGTTGAAGAAAACAGGTTAAGTTGGCCCTATAATTTACCTTTTATGTTAGAATATTGATGAGTAAACAATATCCTATTTTGCATCTTGTTTCAACAAATCTACATTGATTTGGAAGATAGTCTAGGTTTATAATTTTATTTCGGAAAAATGTGTTGAATCCCCTTATCGAAATCCTATATTTTCACTTTGGGGTATATGGTTGGCTTACAAGTGCATTATTTTTTAAGCTAAATTTATACAATATTTTAAGGTATTTTCTTAGGTTTAGGGATTTTTTCTTTTCTATAAACCAATTACATGAATAAAGTATCTAAAGGCTATTAATGAGAGAGACCTTGTCTTGGATTTTTATGGGACTTGTCATGATACTATATGTGGCTATGGAATATTTCTTCATTAGATTAAAATGAGTTAATTATATGTGAAAGAAAATGTTGGAAGTCTTAAAGACAACTATAGTCAATTGTTATCTTTCCAACTATTCTTAAAGTTTACTATAAAACTTGGAGGGGGACAAATAAATACAATTAATTAATATCTTTCTAGCTATTTTTAAAGGTTATTGTGAAGAAATTTCTGGTTACTTATGCTTTGGGAGATTGCAATTTGTTAATAATAAAAATTAAAAAAAAATTGGTGGAAAAATTCTTAGTATTTTAATATTTTTTTTTCTAACAACTCTTATATAAAAATGATATCATATAGTTTCTTCTGGTTGAAAAAATATAAAAATGTAAATGTAAATGTAAGTAAGATTTTCAATGTTTCTTCAAGTTTAACAAATAAAAAAATGTAGGTAAGATTTACAAAGTTTCCATGTGAAACCATCATATTTCTTACTATAGAAACAAGATTTATTAACATTCTTCTTGCGAAAAAACCTTTAAATTATTTTTATGTGAAACACTATAAATGACGTAATCATAAACTAAGGGGATTCTATGTCGTGTTGAGATTCAACAAGAAAATTTCAGCACCCACGCCTAGTGCATTAAGCACCTACACTAGGGTGGGGCCCACAGTGCTATTTTTGGTGCATGTCTATTTTAGTTATCCCTTAATTACGATGGACAATAAAATGTAATATATTTCAATGATAACTTCAAATAGTTAACTGAGAGTGATAAAATCATTTAGCTAGTGGATTTTGAGTTAGAGGTAGTTGGTAAGGCATGTAGAGTAATTATAGTTGTAACAGAGTTCGAAGTGCATTGGTGAATTAGTTAATGCATGTTGTAATTAGTTAAACTCATTTGTGCTAGTTGGTACTGAAGATATACTAGTGAGAGATCAAGTGAATTAAATATTAATTAATTCAACATCAGTGATCTCACATGCAACTAAGGCTTTACTATTATTAGGTGCATGCATGTCATATCCAGTGGAGACCCAGTTAAGATCTAGGTGAAAGGGAAGTTGACTATCAGTTGTAGGATTTTTGGGTTTCACACATGAAACCAAACAACCATTAGAGTGCCCATGATACTTGCACAGTCAAGGAAAAAAAATTCCTATTTTTTAGGGATTGTGCAAGCAAGGTAGGTTGTCTAGAGGTAGTAAATTGGCTAAGCATTGCTCAGTTTTTGTATGACAGTGTGAGACAATTAGCTAAGTACTAGAGGGCTATTGTGAGAAGAGTTTTTTTATGTAATTTTTTCATGATCCATGCTGAATATAAAATAGAAGATAGTGGGGTTTTGAGCAGCAAGATTTCCCTGAGAAATTATTTGTGTTGTGTTCGATTTGATTCTTCTTAGCTTCATGTGATTAGCGATTGTGTTTTTAATTCTAAAAAATATTTGTAGAAGCGATTTAGTATTTAAATTTAGTATATTGTTAGATCAGGTGAATCAAAGATATACATGCATGTTGTATAATTTCTACATGGTATCTGAGCACAAGATATTGTAGAACTGAAGCAGGATATGAGTTTGTGACTGGAGAGAATTCATATTTTCAGAAAGAATTTCTTGGTGCTATAGTTGATTCAAGATAGAAATGGCTTTCAATGGCTTGAGGTTGGATTATGCACTCGAGGGAAACTAAAAATACATTTCTTAGAAGGTCAGGATGGAGGAAATTCTCGAACACAAGGACTTGAAGGAATTCATTGAAAATGATGTTCCTAAACGCACTGTGACAGATGCTCCAAATCTTGATGAATGGAAAAAAAAAGTACGAGAACACATTGTCTCAAGCCTCCATGGAAAAGACAAACGATATGAAATCTGGAAGGCTTTGACAGATCTATTCCATAGCAGCAACAACCATAGGAAATTGGCACTCAAAGATAAACTTAGGAAGATCAACATGGAGAAGGGTGACTCCATACCAAAATATCTAACAAAGTTTTTCCAATGTTGGGATGAATTGGGGAGCGTTGGTATAGAAATCGCTGATGATTATTTGGTGAGTTTGGCACTCCTAGGACTTCCCAAGAGTTGGAATAGTTATCAAGACTCTATCAATGGAAGGGGAAGAAATTCGCTGATGATGATTTGGTGAGTTTGGCTCTCCTGGGACTTCCCAAGATTTGGCACAGTTATCAAGAATGTGATTGGATTTGGTACAAGAGGAGTTGAGACGAAACACCAGAGATGGATATTCATCTAAGAATGAAGATGAAGAGGATTGTGCTTTGGCTACCAAGGCGAAGGAGGGGAAGAGGAAGAAATTCCATTCTAAATACGATTCCAAGAATGGCAAGAAGTAGGACATGTCCAAGGTGAAGTGTTTTTATTGTCACGAGCATGGGCATTTTGCTACTAACTGCCCACAAAAGAAGAAGAACAAGAAGGCTGGAGGATCTGCGGCTAGTGAGGCTCTTGCCTCGTAATTTGAGCTTGACTTCTCATTTATCGCATGAATGGTGTCAAATACATTGGGATCTATGTGGTAATTGGATAATGGCGTTTCCTTTCACATGATGGGAGACAAGGAAATTTTTCAGTGACTTGGAGAAGAAGGATCTCCAGATGCATATTGAAATGGGCGATGACGGGCGGTACAGTGCTACCGAGATTAGTACTATTACCTTCCAGAGGCAGTCAGGTAAACCCTTTCAATTAAAATATGTAATGCATGTACAATGTTTGAAGAAAAATTTAGTCTCAGTCGCAATGTTGGAGGATAGAGGCTATGATGTTGTTTTTAGTGAAGGAAACACTTTCCTATGACACAAAGCAACAAGACAAGCCAAGAGGATAGGGATTCGAGTTAAGAATCTCTACAAGTTGGAGGTATATGGCTACGCAAAAATGATGGGCAAGGTAGATAAAGTGGTGAGCCAGGATGAGGGCGAATTATGGCACAAGAGATTGGGTCATATTCACCATGGAGCCTTGAAAGTCATGCAGCAAATTTCTACTGGTCTTCCCAGGGGTACACTTGTGCAGTCAGACACATGCAAGGGATGTACTATGGGAAAATATGTAAAGGCCCCCTTTCATGAGAAGCAGATTAGAGCTTCAGGGATCCTTGAGAGAGTTCAAACATAAGTGTGTGGACCATTCTATGTTTCTTCGAAATAAAAACATAAGTACTATGTAATATTTTTTGATTACTTTTCTTGTAAGTGTTGGATCTTCTTCATGGAGAAGAAAGATTAGCCATTCTCTAAGTTCTTGGAGTTTAAGGAACTGGTGGAGAAAGAGTCTGGGAAGCAATTGAAGGCTCTTAGGAGTGATAATGGTGGAGAATACATCTCTAACGAATTCAAGAACTTCTACATAAAAGAAGGAATTCGAAGAGAACTGATAGCGCCTCATAACCCACAGAAAAATTGTGTCGCTGAAAGAAAGAACAGAACGATCATGGGTTTAGCATGAGTGATGTTGCATGATCAAGGCCTACTGATGTATCTATGGGCAGAAGCATGCAACACTACAGTATTTATGAAAAATCTTTTTCCTCATAAGATACTTGGCATGAGTACACCTGAAGAGGCTTTCACTAGTAAGAAACCTGATGTTTCACTATTTAAGATTTTTGACTCATCTGTTTATGTGCATGTGACCAAGGATGCCAGGAAGAAGCTGGAACCGACAGCTGAGATCGAGATTTTTGTGGGGTACATTCAAACACCCCATAATTATCATGTGTATTTTCCAAATGGCAGAATGTCTATTATGCGACATGATATAAAATTTGATGAGGAGAAATCCATGTGGTTGTCCCTTGAGAGGGTGTTGGACTTGCATGTAGAGGAGGAACTGTTGGTTCCCAAGGATGAGCCTCAAGATGTGGAGCAACCACATGAGGAGGTTCATGGAGTGGAGGAAAACACTCATGCAGAGCCATCCATCAGAAATGGCAGAAGGCACACCATGGAAGATGATAGATTAAGACTTGACGTTGCGGAGAATGTAGGAGCCCCTACTTCAAAGTGCAAATAGAGACAATCTCCTGATTGATTTATTAGATGTTAGACTCCTATACCAATAGGTGTCATATTTCATGATTGACTTGATGGGCTATGTAATATGTTCATACTTTTTCTTGTTGCAAAGGTTTTCCATATTCTCAAAAAAATAAAAAAATTTAAAAAATGTAAAGAGGGTATACCCTAAAAGAAAAATCAAAGGGTGAAAAGAATAAAATGATAAAAAAAGTGAAAGAAATAAACCCCAAACAAAAATAGACCAGGAAAGTGTGCAAGTTTAAATGCCACTACTTTTTGCTCTGATGTAATAAACAAATTGTGTGCAACTTGTATTCTATGCCACAATTTATGAAGAGTCAAACTGTTTAAACTTGACTCATTCATTTTTCAATTTCATGTTGTAGAATAGAGAATAAATATCTGGCCAAACAGTTTAATCTTGGCAGATAAGTAGATAGGTAGAGTGAATAAAAGGAGCTCAACAGTTTAAACTGAGCCCTCGAATGTAATAAGGATAGAATTAGATAGATTTCCATATGTAAAAGAAAAAGTGTGATAAGGGTTTGCCAGTCTAAGTGCACCCTAATAAAGAAGAAAAAATGGTAGAGTAAAGTAGGTAGGGTAGGTAGATGATGTTGTAGAATTACATGTGATGAATCATGGCTTTAGATGTGTTAAATCTTCTACTTTCATCACAAGTGCAAAAGGCAGACACTCCACTGGAAGAGTTTCAAAGCAAAGCAAAGTCAAATTATTAACTTCCCCTCTCATTTTCCCTAAAGATTTCACTAATTTCCCCTAAGTACTAAGGCATTTGAAAATTAGAGGGGCTCAAGGCATTTCCTTGACTTTTGGAGGGACCAGACCCTCGGCCCAATAATTGGAAAAGCCTAAGTACTTAAAATCATTCACCATCACTCATTCATTTCTAAATAATATTTTCCTAAGTAAAATCCCATTTTACTTACGAAAATCATGCAATATTCCATAAAAACCCTGTTCATGTAAGCATAAGTTAAATACATTATTTTAGTGTTTTATACTTAGCGCTTAAGCTCATTTTTTCATATTAACCTTGATTTTATGTATTAACTCCTTATAGAAATGACCTTCTCCTATTATATATAGCTCTTTTTTATATAATATCCCAAAAAACCCATATATTATGGTTTTAACTAAAGTATTTAATTCCCACTTGTTCAAATAAAAAACCCACTTTATACCCCTTTGGTTATAATACATCATTGTATATTATTCCCGCCCCCTATGGTAAATAAATCATGTTGATTTAATTACTATATAATAAAATATTCAAAAAATGATTTAAACATATTTTATATATGTTTGAAACAAAAAATAATATATATTTCCTTCCCCGACTCCCCTTCAGGAATTAATTAATCCCCGCGATTAATTAAGAACTTAACCCGCCAATAAAAACGCTCCTGATACGATTAATTGATAATAAATTGCGTCGGGCCCTCCTATTAACTCCCCGTCAACTTCATGTCCCGAAACACCGTTCGATCAGCCGTTCCAAGATCAACGGTTATTGATAATTCCGCTGGCCATCCTGATCCGAACAATAATGCGCGAAAAGCCGGTGGTTTTCAAATAGTGTCGTTTCCACGCGTTATTCACTCTATGGAATCGCTTCCCATCCGCTCAATACCGCCCTCCCTCAAAAGCGGTGCAAAGGAAATCGCTTACAGCCTGCCCTCTGTGACGCGTCCATCGTACTTGCCGAAATCATCATTAAAAACCCGCCAACCTTTTGACTTTTTGAATAAAACAAATATGCCTGCGTCGTTTTCATTTTATCGTGCACTAACTAGTCTCCCATGCAACAAATTTCAAAAAATCAACTGTTGAAGTCTGTCGACCGTTACCTTGCTGAAGAGAATTGCAGTCGAATATTCCGAGGTTCTTCTGCCATAACCAGTACCTGTTCAAACCACTGTTCATTCAAAGCTTACCCGCCAATATCAACCGTTTACCCGTTTAAACACAAACACCCTAGTGTTGCTCATTTTCACTTGATTATGCAGTAAAACCATTTGTAACCCAGCTGCACCACCTGAAGCCTCTGTTAACCAATTCAAGCATGGTTTACCTCCCAAAAATCATTCTAGATTCACTCCACAGACCTCTCAAAATCAAATGAAACCTTTTCGACCTCCCCTGCAAACCAATGCTTTCTTAACAATTTGTTTTGTTTTATAGGTGATTAGAAGACCAAATCCTTGGATAAACAGTCTTAATACTAGTCATAAGACTTGTTTACTCCAAGAGTGTTATAAAATCTATTCAAACAGAGATGGAATATAAAACATACAGTTGAAAGACAAGCAAATGAAACAAGATATTAAATGATTTACTGTTGAAACAGACAATAAAAACCTAAACTACACATTGAAGGTAAAAGGACACAGTAAAGAATAGTCAAAGAGTATCAGGGTTAAAGAGTATCAAGATTAAAGCGTATCAGATTGAAGACCAAGTCAAGTAAATCAGCTAGCATGAAGATAAACAACAGGGAAGACAGTTACAAAACGAAACATACAAGGTCATGACAAAGTGAAGACAAATAAAAAATAGAGCGGTAAAAAGTAAAAAGTAAACAGTAAACAGTGAAAGTAAAAATGAAGACATTAAGGGTTAAAAAAAAATTAAAATAATTTCACCGAATTGAATTTTGTCTAAAGTGAAAGTAAAACAGTCAAAGGAACAAAAATGTGAAAAGATGAAAATAACAACAAGAAGGAACATTTTTGCAGAAATTTCATGTTTTAGTCATTGTTTTGCAGAAAATATTGTGATCAATCCAAGATGAATTTTGAAAAAATGAAAGAGTTTTATGTTCTTAAGAGGACCATCTACAAAAACCTCTCTCACTTTTCTAACAGCTATTATGGTTTTGGAAATATTAAACAATATTGGAAAGCACTTTTTTCAGAAAATTTCAGTTAAGTCATACTTTTGCAGAGAATATTATGGTAAATCAAAAGTACATCATACAACATTGAAGGAGGTTTTTGTTCCCAAGAGACCCATCTACAAAAACCTATCTCACGTTTTTCACAGTGATTTCATTATGAGAGATACATGCACATCTTTATAGGTTATTTTTCAGACTCTGTAAAACTCTGTTTTACACATATTTTTACAGAGACTATTGTGCACAGCTGGAGAGGAATTTTGGGAAACTGAAAGAGGTTTATCTCACCAACATATTAATCCACAGTAACCTCTTTCACTTTTTACATATCTATTATGTATTTAGAAATAAAAATATATCATTGGACCCCAAGTTTGCAGAATTGTTGGAGCAGAATGCACAAAGAAAGGAAGCAGTCAGTGACTTGGATGCCTCATCATCAACTAAGAGTTGGACCAAATTCGAATTCTCCTCTTTTTCATCACCTATCCATACAAAATAGTGCCAAATAGATGCATTAGTTTGAGTGTCCTTTACTTAAGTTCTATTTATGTAAAATAGTTGGAGAGATTTGTGAACTAATCTTGATATTTTTTCAAGATATTTTAGTCTAGAATTTGTATAAATACTTCACTCTTGGAAGTATTTTAGGGTGGATTCTTATACTTTGATGTAACATTGAATATTTTGGAATAAAGAGCTTTGGAGAAACTTTTCGTGGAAAAAATGGACAAGGAATTGAGGCAGAAGACTTTCCTCAGGATTCATGCATCAAATGAAGGATCAATAAGTCATTTATATCTCATGTTTTGAAGTTTAATATTTGTTTACAATATCATCTGTGTTTCATTATCTTGATATTTAAAGAAAAAGATTAAATCAGAAAGTACTTAGGTGTAATCTGATTTCAGTCGTTATTATTCTAAATGTTTTCTTCTAAAGTAGTTTAAACAACGAATTCTTAATTGCTCCTGTTTGTCTAGTTCATACATCTTTGGTTATTTAGTAAAGAATACTTAACTGCTCTTTATTGATAATCAATCTATTTCTCTTCTCTTGAATGTGTTGAAAGATTCTTCGTTTCCTTTCATCCGTTTGAATTCCATTCCATTCACTTTAGATCTATAATTGTTTCTAGTTTGATTATCTTGCCCTGATAAACCATCTTTTGTTAAAAAACTTAAGCCATTGTAGCCAATCCTTTGACTCCATTAGCCCAATGGACTGAAACTATTTGACCTTAATCTCAGCTAAAGAATTCCATCAACTCAAACAAAATCAAAACCCCTAGACTTTACAACTAGCCTAATATCTTCTAAAAACAAAGCTATTTTTTATAGAGAGAGCCCTCTCTGGATACAGATTGGCTAGATTCTGTATCTGAAGGTTGGTTTGTGGTTACCTCGGACCCCTTTCCTCTTCCAACAACTTCAAGGAAAATCTGAGTGATAACACTAGATACATGGCTCTAATGAGAAAATATATTGTGACTGAAACATATTCCTTTCAGGAAGTAGTGCAACAACCAACTTGGGTTGATACAATGGTGGAGAAGTATGACTCCATTGTCGATAAAAATGCATGGGAGATAGTCCCAAGATCGATCGACAAATCAGTGGTTGGATCGAGATGTATCTACAAGGTAAAGAAAGCTGTTGATGGTAGTGTGGAGAAATAAAAGCCCAAATTTGTGGCCCGAGGATTCTCACAGATCAACGGGATAAATTATGATGATATTTTTGCACCAGTTGCAAGGTACTCTTCCATAAGATCCATCCTTGCACTCTCAGCGCAGATGGGCTGGTGCATTCATGAGATGGATGTGAAAACTACATTTCTGAATGGGATAATTGAAGAAGAGGTGTACATAGAGTAGCCTAGAGATTTAGAAATCTTCAACATTGAGTCACATGTGTGCCGACTCAAAAGAGCAATGTATGGGTTGAAGCAAGCACCCCGTGCTTGGTACACTCAGATTGATAGCTATTTCATCGGACTGGGGTTCACCAAAAGTGAATCAGATGCAAACTTGCACCAGATTGTGGTTGAGGGTAATATATTTATTATTTTTCTTTATGTTGATGATCTAATTTTGATTGGTGATGAGCTGATACACTCATGCAAGGAGGATTTTGCAAGGGAGTTTGAAATGAAGGACATGGGACTCCTTCATTATTTCCTTCGATTGGAAATATGGCAGCGGGATGGTGAAGTTTTTGTGTCTCAAGTAAATTATGCAAAGGAGATACTGGGTAAGTTTCACATGGAGAGTAGCAAACCCATGGATACTCCTCTTCTAGGAAATTGGAGGAAAGAGGATGCTACTTCTAGAGAGGTAGTGGATGCTACTGTCTATCGACAGTTAGTTGGTTCATTGATGTATCTAGTGAACACCAGAACAAACATTTGCTACGCAATTAACCAGCTGATTCAAGCTATGGTTAAGCCTACCAAGCTCTTTTGGAAGGCGGGGAAGCATGTCTTGATAAAACTGAGGGCGACATCAGAGTATGGTCTATGGTAGAGACAGACAGAGGGAGTGAAGCTTCAAGGCTTCACGAATGCAGATTGGGTAGATAGTCCATCAGACATAAAGAGAAAATTAGGAGGGATCTTTAGCATAGGATCAACAAAAGTTTCCTGGTATAGCAGGAAACAACGATCTATGGCACTCAGTTCAGCGGAAGCAGAATACATGGCAGCAAGTCAAGCTGCATGTGAGGCTATCTAGCTGAGAAAGATCTTGGTTGGTTTGTTTGGTTTTGAAATGGATCTGACAGTGATTCATTGTGATAATTAGAGTTTCATTAAACTCTTGATTAATCCTTTGTTTCATGATAGGTCCAAGAATTTAGATATCTGGTACCATCATCTCAAAGATTGTGTGCAGAGAAGAATAATGTTGCTTCAGTACATTCCAACAGAAGATCAAGATGCAAATATTCTGCCCAAGGCGCTCACCAGGAGAAAATTCGAATACCATAGAGATAGGATCAGGGTGAAGGATAATCCCTTTATTTTTGAGAGGGAGCGTTGAGATTCAACAAGAAAATTTCAGCACCCACACTTAGTGCATTAAGCACCTACGCTAGGGTGGGACCCACAGTGTTATTTTTGGTGCATGTCTATTTTAGTTATCTCTTAATTAAGATGGAAAATAAACTGTAATCTATTGTCAAAGATAACTTGAAATAGTTAAATGAGAGTGATAAACTTAGTTAGCTAGTGGATTTCCAGTTAGAGGAAGTTGGTGAGGGATATAGAGTAATTCTAGTTGTAACAGAGTTAGTTTGAGTTGCAATGGTGCATCAGTTAATGCGGGTTTTAATCAGTTTAACTCAATTAAGTGAGTTAAATTCATTTGTGCTATTTGTAACTGAAGACACACTAGTGAGTAATTCACCATAAGTGATTTCACATGCAACTGAGGATTTACTATTATTAGTTGTATGCATGTCAGATCTAGTGGAGACCCAGTTGAGATCTAGGTGAAAGGGAAGTTGACTATCAGTTATAGGATTATTGGGTTGCACACATGCAATCAAACACCCATTGGAGTGCCAATGATACTTGTGCAATCAAGGAAGACAAAAATTCTAGACGAAAGGGAAGTTGACTATCAGTTGTAGGATTCTTGGGTTGCACACATGAAACCAAACGCCCATTGGAGTGCCCATGATACTTGAGCAATCAAGGAAGGAAAAAATTCCTATTTTTTAGGGATTTCATTCATCGGGGATTGTGAAAGCAAGGTAGGTTGTCTCGAGGCAGTAAATTGGCTAATTATTGGTCAATTTTTGTTTGACAATGTGAGACAATTAGTTGAGTACTGGAGGGCTCTTGTGAGAAGATTTTTGTATGTCATTGTTTCATGATCCATGTTGAATATAAAATAGAAGATAGTGGGGTTTTGAGCAACAAGATTTCCCGGGAAATTACCTATGGTGTGTTTGATTTTATTTTTCTTTTCTTCATGTGATTATTCCACAAAATATTTGTAGAATCGATTCAGTATTTAAATTTAGTACATTGTTATATTTAACTTTAGTACATTTTTAAATCAAGTGAATCCAATATGTACATGCATGTTGTATAATTTCAATTGAAAGTGTTTTTGAAGGGAATGTGATAACTCATTATATCTCAAAGAAAAAGTTCAAATGGAGACTATGAATTATAACCAATTTAGGTGGATTTCACTAGTTTTAAGGTTATTTAGTGAGATGTGAAGATTTGTTTGTTTCTTTATGTAGGTGGAGATTCTAGTTTAACAATATTTTTTTCATTCAATAAAAAATTATTAATTTTATTAAATCTTATAATTGAACTAATAAATAAAATTTAAGCAACAATTATAAATTGAGGGGAGAAGATAGTCTATTATTTTACACTTCTAAAAGGATTGTGATAAAAGTGTTGAATAATTTGTTAAATTTATTAATATTCTTTTTAATATAAATATTAGAAAAAAATAATACTTTAATTTTTTAAAATTATTAATAATTTATTAAAAAAATATAGAAATATATCTATATTTTTTATGATGATGATGATGATGGTTAAGGTCTACTGAGACCAGTCTTCTATTAGACCTAAAGAAAAGAGTTATTTAGTTTGATTTAAGATTTTATTCCTATGCTCAAAAAGCTTGGAGCACTCTAAGAGGAAGTGATTTTCATCCTCTGTTCATGTTCTCATAGAGATGGCATATCCTTTCCATCCATGATGATTTAGGAACTGTGCTCATGTTCATGATCTCATAGAGATGGCAGATCCTTTCCATTCATGGTGATTTAGGAAACAAATTCTAGTTAAAATGGAGAGATACTTTTGATCTTCTAGGGTGTGGTTGATGACCTCCTTATTAGTTGCTAGATGTTTCTCACACCACATTTTTCTTTGAACTTAGAAGTAACAATTTTTCTTTGAACTTAGAAGTAACAATTTTATTATTGTGTGAAAAAGTTTTGAAAAATTTGTAGTTATTATTGTGTGAAAAAGTTTTAAAAAAATTATAATAATTTTACAAAAATATTCATTAAAGATATTAATTCTATTTATAAAAAAAATTTAATTTTTAAAATTATTATTTATTTGAAATAAATGAACTTTTCACAATTGACCTACTATTTCATCTTCGTCTATAGATACTTACTGTAATTTAAATATGTATATAAATGCTTAATATAATTATATATAGATGCTTACACATAGTATTTCATCACCATCTAAAAATGATATCATATAGCCTATCATAGCCTATCATAGTTAATATTAAAAGTAGAATTTATACAAGTTGTACTAATAATGGAGAGAAAGAATTATAATCCATTTATGTTTGCTTAACTATGTGAAGGAAAGTTTGGTTTTTCACATTTTTGGAGATTCCGGTCCTATAATATTTTTATCTAATAAAATTGTATTTCTTTAAAAGAAATTAATGTAAATAAAGAGTTAAAGACATTTTATGCAAAACACTATAAATCAGGTAATTGTGGGGAGAAGGGGATTTAAAAACATTTTAATCAGATAAGTGGCGGAAAAGCAGGTCTATTATTATTGTATGAAAATGTTTTTGAAAAGAATAGGCTTTAATATTTTTTAATATGAATTTTAATAAAAAAGAGAAGTTAAAAAAAATATTACTAATCTAGTTAAAAAAAATTATCTATATTTTCTCTAATTAAAATTTGAAATTATATATATATATATATATATATATATATATATATATATATATATATATATATATATATATATATTTCAAAAGAAATATTGATTTAATATTATTTATATAATTTTCTTAAAGACTATAAAATAAATGGCCACCGGTCATATTTTATAGTAATCATTATGAAAGTTGCAAAGATAAATGGTGACCAGGCACATTGTATAGTAATCATTATGAAAGTCCTATAGGAGTCTCTCCTGACAAAGGAAATATAGGAGAGATAATAAATGGTAGACAATAATACCTATGAAAGATACATGATATTGACATAGAAAATCTAGGAGTTTCCACGTTCTTGACAAAGGAAATATAGGAGTAGGTTTTTCCAATTATGACATGAATTATTTTTAAAACAATAATAACAATTTTACAAAATGATTAAATATATTAATGTTTTTGTTGAATACTAAATACTTTATTTAGAAAATTATTAATTTTCAAAAATAATATTTATTCATTTTTGGACACTATTTGAACATTGATCTTGTTATCTAGAATTACCAATCAGACAACCATATAAACATTATTTATTTTACATGTAAATTATATAAATTAAATCTGAAATTATTATATATATATTAAACTGTGAGATAGTTTACTTTGTATTAAGATTTCATGTTATTATAAATTTAACCATGCTCAAAAACTACATGTATAATAAAACAAATACATCTCTAACCAACAAAACAAATGTATTATCTATATAAATTTCATCGATTTCTATTATTTATATTCAACTAATTTTGAAAAAATTATAAGTTCTTAATTGAAAAAGTATTTCTTTAAACCTCTAGCTTTGCCCACGGAGTTACCATTACCTCTGCACCGTGTAGGCTTTATGTACCTGGCATATGGTTATAATATTTTAATTTTAATTCATTTTAAATTTAAATGAAGTTATATTAAATTTATATTTATATTTTTACCCTGACATAAAATGATATGTGAAATATTTTTATATCAAATAATTAAAAAATAGAAATATAATTAGTTTAAATATATTTTAAAATTATATAACATGAAAAATATAAATTTCTTAATGTAAATAATTTTATTAAAAATTTTGGGACAAGCCTCTTCATTATTATGTGGATTTGAATTTTAATTTTGAGGGAAAATATTTTTGAAATTTGAAAATAAAAAAATATTATTAAATTTAAGTTAAATAAATTTATAAAATTTAAATTATGTAAGAAAATTAATGTTAAGTGGACTATTCAAATATAATGAGAAATTATTTTGTTTTAATTATATCTTATGGAAATGGTCATAGTGATTACATCTCATGGAAATGGTCATAAATGAATTGACTTTATTTAATGCAATTGAATCCCAAAAATTAAAAAGAACATAAACTCCATACCAAAAATGATTAGTAATATAATGCATTGTGGACATTCACACTATTCACACCAATAATTCACACTATTCACACCAATAATTTATTCTTCACACTATTAAGATAAATAAATTTTGGGACAAGCCTCTTCATTGTTTTGTGGATTTGAATTTTAATTTTGAGGGAAAATATTATTGAAATTTGAAAATAAGAAATTATTCTTAAAATTTAAGCCAAATAAATTTATAAAATTTAAATTATGTAAGAAAATTAATGCTAAGTGAACTAAATAAAATCATGAGAAATTATTTAGTTTACATCTTATAGAAATGGTCATAGATAAATGACTTTATTTAATGCAATTGAATCCCACAAATTAACAATAAAACATAAACTCCATGCCAAAAATAATATGTACTATAATGCATTGACAATATTCACATTCACACTATTCACACCAAACTCCATACGAAATTATGATGCAAAAATATGTTCTCATACTTGATACTCAAACAAATATACACCATTTGGTATACCACATTCACACTATTAACATAAATATGCTCCATTAGTGTGTCACATTCACACTATTCACTTTAAAGATAAAAGTAAATATGCTCCATCAGTGTGTCACATTCACACTATTCACATTAAAGATAAAAGTAAAACTAAACTCAGTAATTTACTCGCAAGCCATCAATATTAAAACCAGTATCATCGAAACAAAATTATTCATTCAAATTGAAACAAAATTATTCATTCAATTTGACTTACACATAACAAACGAGCAATTAATATTAAGAACGACATGAACATGAAAGCACAAGACAAAGTTTCCAGTATTATTTCCCCCTAACCAATCACGACACTCCTAATTAGGGTTTGCAAAAGTGCAATTGATATCAAGAACCAGACACTGAAACAAAATGAAAGCACAAAACAAAATTTCCAGTATCATTTCCCCCTAACCAATCACGACACTCCTAATTAGGGTTTGCAAAAGCCCACTGATTGGAACGCCTGATCTCCTCCTCCACTTCCGGAGGAAGGTCGTTTACGATGCCGAGATTCTCACGGACCTTTTCAGGGGTTTCAAAGCTCTGAATTATCTCAGCAATCCTTCTGCAAAGGAGGCGCGAAAGGCTCTTGACATCCAGATAGTGGGCGGCCATCGCAAGTTTCGAGAGGAACCCACGATCGACGTTGAGGAACTCAGCATCCCATGGATCGATATCGTTTATGGTCTCCAAGCCGCTCGGGGGATGATCCACATGATATGCCCAATATGTGATAACTTTTTCCAGAACTTTGCTGTGCACGTCGAACAGAGGAATGGGATCTTCAGCGGCCACGTCTCCCAAGTCGTGAATCACTTTCTTTAAGACCTCCGACTGCACCGCCAACGGCTTCTCCACCTCGAAAACCTTGTTATCAGAGGTCACCAGTCTAACCTTCCCCTTTACTTCCTCGGCGTTGTGGCTTACCTCCGTGGCCATGATAAACGATGACGAACCCACACACAGCTTCTTAAAAACCTAATTTGGAATATTGGAACTGAGTTTTTTTATTATGATTTGTGTAGCTCCCCGGTTGGCTATATACATCGAATTCACCCAATGTGGCCTTATAACTGCCTTCGGTTATAACACAAAAACCTAACTGAGTAACCATAAAACGCAAAATCAGTTAAAGCAGTTGGTCCGTTGGTAAAATTTTGTATTATTTATTTGCAGTTATATAAATTAAATGATATCCCTCGATCATTAAAACAGTTAATTGGTGATATATTAAATTTAAAAATTTGGAAAAAATAATTTTATTTTAAATTATCATTTTTATTAATTAAAAAAATAACAATATATGAGTTAAACATATACACATTTAAAAAAAGATATAACAAATTCTTACTCATGAACATTTGCTCCACTTTATAATGGATATTAGTACCACTTAAATAAGTTTCACTTTATCATGGACCTTGCACCTCATTTAAATAAGCTTTTTTACATTATGGTGAGCCAATATCATAGTTTTTTCTTTTTTTTCAAGAGGTCATGATAAAGATGCAACAAAATAATGTTATAAAAACAAAAAAGAACAAATATAGGTAAGTAGAGTATAGCTTCTCTTTTCTTCATCAAACTCACTACATCATTTCTCAAGGCTATAGAAATAATCATCATATTAATGGAGTCAATATCATTGCTTATCAATACTAAATGTCCAAAAAACTATAACTTATTTCATATGGCACTCACTACATTGTTTCCGAAGGCTATAGAAATAACCATGAGATTAACAAGGAGCCAATATCATGGTTTATCAATACTAAATGTCCAAAAAATTAAACTTATTTCATATGGCACTAGGTCATATGACTTTTTTTTAATTGATAAATTCAATTACAAAGATAGAATGGACACAACTACTTCTGAGATAAATTTCAACTTTTCTCATGTGACAATTACTACTAGAGTCATTTGATAAATGTCCATAAGCATTAAAACACTTATTTCATGATAATCACATTGCTAAAATTAAGAAAATCATAAAAAATAAGTAAATTATAACTCTATTTTATATTATTATTATCTAGCATCAACAAGATCTTTCTTGCAATTTACTATTTTTCCCCTATCAACTCTACCTCCTATAAGAAAAACATTCGGGATAAGAATTTCCTTTTCAACACTTTTCAACAAGTTATCCATAATGTTCAAAGTGAAGGTGATATCCTTATGCTTGAGACTTCAATGCTAGATTATTATTATTATTATTAATTAAAATAAAAATAATATATAAGTTAAATATATACACATTTAGGAAATCATTCAACAAGATTCTTAACTATGGATAGCCAATGTAACTTTACCATGGAGATTCTTAATTTGTAAATAGATTTTCTTACAATATCATGGGTCAATACAACATATTATCAATACTACACAAAAAAATAAAAATAATAAAAAAATAAAAAACATAACTCTTTTCATATGACACTTTTCCCTATGTCATTTTTTAACTAATCAATTTAATTAAAACTAGAAAAATGCATAGCTAAACCATAAATAATTTCATATGACACTTTTCGATGTGACTATTTTTTAATGGCATAGTCTAACTTATAGACAAAATGACATTTTTCACTATATGTTTTATGAATAATTTTAATCACTAGATGCTGCAAAGGAAATGTCGTGAGGCATAGATTCGGGAGGAATAGTGCCATATAAAAAATTATTGAAGATAAAAATTAGTAAACAAAATGCCATTCAAAGCTAGAAGATAAAGAGAAATCACTTACATTATGCCAAATTGATAGATTCTATAACCTTTACAACACAGATTGCCTCTTAATCTTCAAAGATAGTCTTTCAAGTTCCAATATCAAATATTTGATAGATTTTGGAAAAATACAGGTAGTAGATGACATCACATAAGCTAAATAAATTAATATTAATTCATGAACAATATGATGGTTATATTTCCAAATCTAAATTTGCATCACAAACTCACAAATTTCAGACATCACCACGTAATAGATGAAAATGAGCCATACATCGGCTTCCAATTATTCATAGCTTTTAGTGTAAAATCTACAACTTTGATGGAAACTCTAGCGTAGCGCAGGTGATGATGTTCAATATCTCCAATGTTTCCTTTGAGAACATAATCTCTTAAATTGTAAAGAAATATTTTGAATTGCATTTACACTAACAACAAACTGCTTTAGTATTTTGCATTGCCCTCTTAATAGTACATGGTTTACATCTCTTGGTATCAAGAATTTTAATTTTTACTATAACTTCTTGTATATGTCATTGATTTATATTAATAATTGCAAGAGGTCATTGCAATAATTTACATGGTGAAGAACCCTCTACATGGTTGAAGACATCGATGATTCACACAATCCAACAAACCCTCAACCACCTATAACTTCACCAACTGAAAGCTACCCAAAAAAAATTAATTAAAAAACAATAACGTACAATTTTTATTTTAACATAATATTATTTTTATTTTTATTTAAAATTTACCTTAACTACTGAACAAAAATTGATAAAAAAAAGCAACATAAAATTTTTATTTTAACGTAGAGTTAGTTTTATTTATTTTATTTTATGAGCGCCTCTCATTGGTTTTGAATTTATGACAACTTTTACGATAAATTTGTTTCTTTATAACAAATATTTCTCCCTTTTTGGAAAATTGTGTAAATTATTCACAACCCTTCGATTTTAAACTACCTTTTCTTCATATTTTTTCACAAATATACTTTCTTATATGAAATAGAAAAGCTTAGTATTTTTTTCACCCTCACTAATACACACATATCTACTTTTAAGGTGCCATTCATTATCTTCTTTGTTAGGAAAATCATATCTCTCTTGTTCCAGTTTTCTAAGAGTGGTTAGTACATCCTTAGAGAAGACCCCATTATAATTAATATACAAGGATTTTATGCTATTTTCCACTTCATTTAATTAGGCTAATTAATTTTATTTATGATGTTGAGACTATCCTTTCACAACCTCTTTTAGTCTCGAAATGTTTTTTTTTAAATTGAGCCATATAGGAGTTCAAGCATAAGAGATGTAAGTGTGAACATGTGTCCTTGACCATATTTTTAAAATTATATTTAGAAAACCAAGAGTGGTTGAAACAAAGTGGATGTGAATGCTTTTTGAATCGAGAGATGATTTAAGAATAATGGGGATATGATTAGACAATTGATTGTGAGATAGCTTGAGGGTTCAAAAAATCATTTTAAGTGAAGATACTATTGAGGAATTTACTTTGGATCTTGTTGATGTCCAAAATGGTTCATGGCAAGCCAGGAAACCTCTACTTCAAGGTTAGTAGAAAATTTTATGCTCAATCAACAATAATTTCTCTCCTTTCTGCATCTCCTAAAAATTCATTCATCTTTCCCCAAGAAGAATCAGAGTTAGGTTTGCTATCTTTTCCATGTGTGTTTTGAATGAATTTTTTTCTTCCACAAATGCATTGTAGTTTCAATGTGATTTGCAATATCTAAGGTGCGATGTTCAGATGACAAGTTTAGGAAGTCTAGAAGACAATCTCAGGAAAAATGTTCTGCAGTTATGTAGTGTCCCTATATTTTGTATTTAACTTCTCTAACAAGTGACACATTTTACTCCAATACCAGTAAAAAAAACACGTTATGTTAATGTCGTATACCCTATATTGACTCCTATTCCAGTGAAATAAAATATAATGATAGATTGTTACCAAATCGACTTACAAGAATTTCCTTGTAAATGCGTTATGTTAATGCATAATACTTTAAATTGACTCCCTTGTGAGTCAAATAAATATAATGAGATTGTGCCAAATCCACTTTAGAATAATTTCCTTGAAAATTCCTCAAGTCTTATATGTTCATTATTTAAATTTCAAATTTCGATATATTTATGATGTTATTGATTTGTTCAATATACCATATTCTCATTTGATGCTCTACATATAAAAATTCCATAGTTGGAATGTATAGTCTCGATATTCGATTAAACTGTTATAAGGGAGGATATGTTGACTTTTAGAAAACTGAAGAGGATTCCAAACATGAACTAAATTAAGTAATTGAGAAAATTAAGTAGATTATAAATTGGGACACCAAGAAACACATTGAAGCACATATATTGAAAATAAAATAATGTCAAATAAAATATCACCATGATCAAAACATTTATGCCCACCAATTTCCTTTGATATATAAAATAAAAGGGAACATAATTTCTCAATGAATGAATTCGGTTAAAAAACCAGGGGTTCAAATTGTTATCTCGGACTCTTTGCATACAAAACAATTTTATGCAAACGACTAGTTAACATATATCGATATCTCAATGAAAATTTCTTCACACATACGAGTTGTTGGTTTGAGGGGTCCTAACCCAGGTTTAGAGTGTTCTACGCAACCAAGAAAACCCTCCAACTACTGGCCCTTTCGGCAGTGATCTTCTTGCGCGGACCAAAGTCTCACCTTAAGTAGTATGGGGGGGGGGGGGTGATGGAACCATATTTCCACACCTTGAGGGAGCATTTTACGTGTTATTAACCTTAATTATCATATCTAAGGCTTATCGGCTTGCGCAAGACTTTATAGAAACCAAATATAAGTGCGGATGAAACCCTTAATAGATATGCGCCAACATATTATTTTACTTCAGTTAGATCTAGCTTATCAAGGTAGGAACAATAATCATGCAATCACATAGAAATTTCCAGTAAGATCCTTAATGTAAATTTAACCCTTACACGAACACAGTGATATTTTCATAGATAATAAAATCATATAAATTTGAGTTCAATAGAAGTCAATCAACATATAATTAACATATTCATGCATTGACATAGAAATTGCAACAAAGTTCACCAAAAATTATTCTTTAAAAATCATTCTTCAATCTAGTGCAATTCTTTCCTTCTGCGCACGCAGCAGAAGAGTCCTTGCACACAACTCAGGGCTAGGTCTCCATGCACATATCTAGCAGAATCCTTTCTACCTTGACCGAACACAAACTAGCCAAAAACATTGATAAAATCGTGAACATAACAAAGATAACATATGATCTTATATCCTCACTCAAGTAAACCCTTACATATTTATATGAATTTAGACGCGCACATACCATGGTCTCAAACCATTGTTTTAGACTCATGGTTTCCCTTTTTACCCATTACAATTATAAAGGTGCTTTGACCTGCCCCAAAGCCCCTTGACTTTAACCAAAATTATACCAAAATGTGACCTTAGGGGACCCCATCCCAACAAGCCCCTAGCATAATCAAGTGACTTGTCTCGAGTCATTTTGGTCCTGGTTCCTGCATCTTGTCCTTCAACGCCTGAATGGAAGTATTTAGTGGTTGAATGACTTCTTTTCTCTACGTTGCAACATTCTTTGCTTCCTCGACCAATTTATATATAGTTGGCCCCTCAGCTGCCAGGTTGATACTTCTTTGGCTCTATTACATGCTTCTAAGGGCACCATCTATGTTTTGGGATAGCTGCAAGGCCTCCTCGGCATGAGGTTGAATTCGATTGTCGATAAAATTCTCCCTTCGGCGTATTGTGCTTATCGCTTCCTATATGGATAGGATTTCCTATAAGCGAGCCAAACACTAGGCAGGCAATATGGTCGTTGCAGTGACCCAAATCTCATTAAATTGTTGTTCCTTGCCCCACAGATCAATCTTCAGCTCCTATGCAACAAGGTCATCTTGGATGGAGGTCCAAATGTCCATCGCATCCTCTAGCAATTGGCTACGAGCATCCACAATAGTGGTGATGCTAGCAGTTGAATCCTTAACTACCTTGGCGTGTTGTGCGTGAAATTCTGGAGGCATCTCAGGCTGTATTTTCATCTTCAAATCGATGATTTTCTACTCAAGTTTTGCTCGGACTATTGCGACTTCTAATCATGAGGCTTTGAGTGTGGCTACCAAGTTTTCCAATTTGATTTTGGGCACTCTAACAGTTGGTACTGTGATTTCAGGGAGAACCAAGCACATTTTATCAATTAGAGTTTCCAACTGGGCGCATTGGCTTTCAGCGACGCAACACACATCCTCGGCTAGTTGTTGACATTTAAGCATTGCAGTCATTGTGTGTTGAGTTGTCGCATTGTCCTAGAAGTCCTTATAATCTTGGTACTGCATCTCGTTTGTGATCATTATATGCATAGCGTGCAACTTGCCACTAGGGAACAAAGCCAAATCAATCCCAACCTCAGAGCTTTCGGGAAAGACCACGTGCATCTCAAAAATGGAAATATGAAGTGTGGCACTTGAAAATTGAAAGATGCGGCTTTCAGAGCTGGATGGGTGCCGAATACTTAGCTCGCTCACTTGTCACGTGTTCGACTGACCAAATCTTTCTTGTATGACACTCACTTTCATTTTGAGTTGTTGGATCCCTTGTTGGACGTCATCAAGGACTGATTTATACTATCCTTTGACCTTGGTACATACATCTTCAATGAATACTTGGATCGTGTCGCCAGTTTTGTCAAGGTCCTCCTCTGTGAGCGTTAATGGATCATTTCGAGTCTTCTTAGAGGCTTTACTTTTTGTGCGTGACCCCAGGGTGGTCTGAGGCCCTTTTTTGGTTCCTCACCACGTGTCTGCCCGTGCCTCGGTACTATCTCCATCCTTATCATCCATATGATCATCACTATGCAGTTCCACTATTTCTGCCATAGTGGTTGGCTCTTAGTATTTCTACACATACTTTTGGGTGATTTGTCGGCATGTGCGGCTTCATCGGGGTCTTTGGTGGTCCTAAGGACGATGCACCACCAACTGTTCTTGCTTCGAGCCATAATAGGGGCCACTTTGTCGTGGTGAGCACAAGGTCATACTCCATGACCATGTATGGCAGATCATAGCAGAAGCCTGGCATGTCTCTCTTTATGCAGACTGCTAGTACAATGTGCTTGTTCTACTCATACAATGTAGGTGACAGTCGTGGCTTGGACTACACTGCTTGAAATACTTTTGCATCAAAAATTACGCATAATATTTGGTTTTCTAGTTGGAAATTTTGACTTCCATAAGGATGCATACTTGGCAGCTTCATAAAGATTAGGCTCAATTTCTGGAAATTTCTACTGCGATGGCACCCTCCAACCAATCAACGTCACCAACAGGAGCAACCAAGAATAATAGAAATGCTTGTCATCTTCTTATGCCTTGCGAATGTTTTCCAGAAATTATTTGTAGAGGTACTTTGCCTAGTTATATTGCACCCCTTTCATGCACTTTGCAACTAGCTTAATCACATATGTAAGCACCTCTGTTGTGTAGTACTTTCTGATCATTTTTCATGCAAGGATCAAGGTGGAAAATTTAAATTTCGTGGAATTGATGTCGGTAACGACAAAGCCGCGGGTGTTCCTATTTACCACATAAGTTTTCTTCACCTTATCAACGACCGTTTTCTCCAATCCCTTCCCTTTTAAGGCCACCCTTGGATCATCCCATTGGTATGACAACCTGTTGATGCGATGAATTAGCATTTCATTGATCATAATGGCCTTCCCTAGCCACAAAAAATTATCCTATACCAGGGCGAGCAGCTCATGCAGATAGATTTTGTTTATGGTTTTATGCCCAAAATGTGAGATGTTTAGAAAATTCATCTTCCCAGACTACTGCAACCCCAATTCTCATGTCTTCAGCTCGATTTTGATGACTCCTTCGTCATAGGGTACCTACTCCAAATACCCTGATGGGGGAAATTTGGGAAAAAAATTTAGATCCCTATATTACTAGTGTAGTCCCTTATTGTTGTTAGTGTAGCCCCCTTATTGTTATTCTTGTACCCCTGTAACCCCAGTATTGTTATTATTGTGCCCTTACATTATTATTGTTAGGTCGGCTAGGATTATATTGTGACCCCATGGACTCCTATATATAGAAGGAGTTTTTGTCATTTGTATCATCCAAGAATTGTTCATTTATGTAATGGAAACGAGGTTTCCCCCTAAAATTTTCTTATTTCTAAGGCATTGATCTCTCTTTTCTTCTATTTTTGGAGCTAGTTTCATAAAATTTGGTATCAGAGCTTTAGATTCTAGGGTTTTGCTACTCAAAATAGGTCATCATGGAATTTTCGCTATAAATTCTTTTATGCAAAGGTTCGGAAGCTGAAATTTTTATCACGCGAAGCTGAAATCCTGAGGACCGTCATGTAAAATTTTCAAATATTTGTTCACAATATTTTCGGAGATATGATCTATGGGTGTTAGGATTTTTTTAGGCTCCCGAATTTCATCTCAAAGAGGTGACCGTGGGAAAATAATCATAACTCTCTCTCTAAGCATTAGATTTGAATTCTATGTAACGCGGTTACAAGTACACTAATTTTAGTTTCTTGTGTATCAATTTTAGAGCCAAAGGAGGAAACCGTGACATGTGGCACGTTGTACAAGTTTGCTGTACTGAACCAGTCCATAATTAGGTCATTGTCAGAGACTGGGCATAACGTTTCCTTGAAGAATCCAAATCAGATCTCACCTATGGCATTTTAAAGAAGATTCATAGGGCTAATACAGGACCAAATTTCAGATATTGAACATCCAAAATCATAGAGATAATTCAGTTTCAATATCAAGCTCCTCGAAAGCAAGAAAAAGGTGTGTATTTTTTTCGAATTTCATAAGTCTTGTTTGAAAAATTAGTTTGAATTTATTCCAAGGGCATATTGTAGAATAGATATCGGTATTTGGTTATAAAATTCCCCCTAAAAATAATTCAACACCCATTAAGCCTTTAGAAGGCTCTACTATGACTCATGAAGAAGAAGAAATGCAACATGACATATCAAAATTACAAGAGCAAGTGCACCAAATTTTGCTCTCACAAAGAGCAACAAAAAATTAAATGGAAATTTTGAAGAAAGGCATGGAAGCTAAGATGGATGGTTTGAATAAAGGCGTGGAATATAAGATGGATGGTTTGAAGAATGGCATGGATGACATGGAAGCTCAGATAGAAAACATGAAGAATGATCTAAAAGAAGACATGGAAGGTTTGACAAAGTTGATACAAGAAATGTTTCCTAATGGTGAAAAGATAGTAGAGGAAACTCATGATGAGAAAAAAATAAATGTTAATCATGATTTCATAAACTCTAATTTTGGATGGAAGACCCACCATATTCCAAATATCGATATGAGGAAGTTTGATGGCAAGGATCCCGTAACATGGATACTACAAATGGAGAAATATTTTGATCTCAATAATGTGCAAAACACACAAAAGGTACGCATTGAAACTTTATATTTAGAACAAAAAACATTTGTATGGTATCAATGGCTTTGCTCCCATAAAAAAATTGTCACTTGGTCAAATTTTAGAGAGGAAATGATAGCACATTATGAGGATACAAATAGCAACACCTTTTTTTAGCCAATTGATAAATCTCAAAAAAAAGGGTTCAGTGGTGGAGCATATTGAGGACTTCCAAAAACTGAATATAAGGTTAATTGATATTCCAGAGGAACATAGGATTGATGTCTTCATAGGGAATTTAAAGGATAAAATTTTTGTGTTTGGGAACCTAATTCATTGGAGAAGACATTCAAGTTGGCAATAAAAATTGAAAGTAAAATTATGGCAACAAGGAAGCCTACCACTCACATCTATAAAGATGGAAGTGTTTATGCTCCTAGACTTCCACAACCTACAAGGTTTGCACCACAGAAATTGGAAGAAAAAAGAGAAAAATGGCTTTGCTATAGTTGTGATAGAAAATACACTGAAGGTCATAACTGTGATGAGAAGAAATTATTTTACATATATTGTGAAGAGGAGGAAGAAAATGAACAAGAAGCTTCAAAAGAAGAGGCTATACACTGGGAACCAACCCTAGAAGAAGAAGAAGAAATGAGTCTGACCATATCATGTAATTCATTGGTAGGAATTACCACTCTTCAAACCCTCAAGATAGAAGGACATATTAAGAAGAAAAAAGGTAATAGTCTTGATTGATTCGGGTAGTACCCATAACTTTATTCATTGTAAGGTAGCCAAGGAATTGAATTGTTTCCTAAACCCAGCACCGTAATGTCAAGTGATGGTTGAAAATGGAGGAACTATAAATTTCTCTGGAAGATGCTATAATATCGAGCTAACCATGGGGGAATATGTATTGAATAGTCCAATGCTTTATATTCCAATGGGAGGTGTTGATGTTTTACTAGGAGTACAATGGTTACAATCTTTGGGGACGATAGATTTTATTTTTCAAGAACTTTTCTTGAATTTTTTTCGCAAGGAAAGGAAGTCGAATTATGAGGTATCATAGGGAATTCGGGAAAGTTAATAATCTCTAATGTTATGAAAAAGCTTCTGAAGAAAGAACAACAAGGCGTAATTTCACATTTATGCTCACTAGAAGTTCCAAGATCAAAATCATGTATTTCTCAAGATCTCCAAAAAGTCTTGGACAATCATTCCAAGGTGTTTGAAAATATAAAAGGACTCCCACCTATTCATGATCATGATCATGCTATTCATTTGATTCTAGGAACCGTTCCTCCAAACATCAGGCCTTATATATATCCTTATGTCCAAAAGAGCAAAATTGAATGTATGACTGCAGAAATGTTAGAGGCTAGTATAATACAACCTAGTCAAAGTTCTTTCTCTGCTCCAGTAGTATTGGTGCACAAGAAGGATGAATCATGGCGCATGTGTCTAGATTATAGGGAGCTCAATAAGCTCACTATTAAAGATAAATTTTCCATTCCTGTGATTGATTAATTATTAGATGAATTACATGGAGAAATTTATTTTACCAAGTTGGATCTTCGTTCAGGATATCATCAAATTAGAATGAAGACTGAAGATATTCTGAAAGCAACATTTCAAACTCATGAGGGTCATTATGAATTTTTGGTCATGCCTTTTGGCCTTACCAATGCACCTTCTACATTTCAAGGGTTGTTGAATTCCATTTTCAAACCCTTATAAAATTTGTGCTAGTATTTTTTGATGATATACTAACCGATAGGAGGTCTTGGAAGGATCATGTTCAACATGTTGACAGGGTGCTCAAACTATTAGAGGAGAAACAATTATAAGAAAAAACATCCAAATTTTTATTTGGAGTACAAGAGGTGGAATATTTAGGTCATATTGTATCTCACGAGGTTGTTAACTTAGACCCTAACAAAATTAAAGCCATTAAGGAATGGGAAGTCTCCACAACCATAAAGTAGTTGCGAGGATTTCTCGTGTTAATAGGGTATTATCGTAAGTTTTCTAAGAATTATGGGAGAATATCAGCACCTCTAACAACATTATTGAAGAAATTTTTATTTTCATGGACTCCTGAAGTAACTAAGGCCTTTGAACATCTTAAAGAGGAAATTTTCCTAGCACCGGTCTTCGCTATGCTAGACTTCACAAAAACCTTTATTGTGGAATGTGATGCCTCGAGAAATGGAATTGATGTTGTTTAATGCAAGAAGGAAGACCCATTGCTTTTGAAAGTCGTCTAATCAAAGGAAAGTATTTATAGAAAGCTATTTATGAGAAGGAAATGTTAGCAATACTACATGCACTAAATAAATGGTGACCTTATGTAATGGGAAGACACTTTAAGGTAAAAACTGATCATGATAGTCTTAAACACTTTTTGGAACAAAGACTAGGTTTAGAAGAGCAACAAAATTGGGTCACAAATATGTTGGGTTATGAATTGGAAATCATCTAAAAAATAAGGGAGGCTAAATTTTGTTGCAGATGCTTTGTGCCATTTCTATTATCCAACCAGATTGGATAACTGAAGCAAGGGATGAATGGAAGAAAGATGAAGAAGTCTCGACACTCATTCAAAATTTGCAGCAAGATCCTAGTAGATCTAATACATTTAGTTGGAAAAATGATTCCTTATGGTACAAAGATCACTTATATCTTTGTAATAATTCCCAACTAAGCAAAATATTCTTTTGGAGTTGCACACTTCTCCTTTAGGAGGACACTCGGGATTTTTAAAAACTTGCCACACGGTGAAAAAAGAACTTTTTTGGGATGGGCTTAAATCTGATATTCAAAATTTTTTGGTGGAACATTTGGCTTTCCAGAAAAATAAATTTGAGACAATTAAGACCCCAAGTCTTCCACAGCCTTTACCCATTCTAAATCAACGTTGGGAGGATATTTCAATGGATTTTATCACAGGTTTACCTATGTCCGAAGGAAAGAGTTTCATCATGGTGGTATTTTAAATACTCTCCAAGTATGCACACTTTTGTGCATTATCTCATCCATTTAAAGCACGTACAGTTTCTACTACATTTATGGAAACAATTGAAAAGCTACGTGGAAACCCAAAGATTATTGTAAGCGACAGATATCCCATTTTTACTGGAAATTTTTGGACATAATTATTTTATTATTTGGGTACTCAACTAGCCCATAGCTCATCTTATCATCCTCAATCCGATGGTCAAACTGAGATAGTGAATAAATTTTTGGAAGGATATCTTCATTTTTTTGTATCTAATAAACAAACACAATGGTCAAGTGGTTACCTCTCGCTGAATGGTGTTATAACACTTCCTACCATATTGTAGCAAAAATGACCCCATTTATGGCACTTTATGGATATCATCCACTATCCATCACATCATATTTAAGAGAAAATTCTAAGGTTCAAGAAGTGGAATATCACATTGAGCATCAACAAGAATTTCTCCACCTCTTAAAGGATAACCTAAATTTGGCACAAAATCAAATGAAACAACAGGTAGATCAGCATCATAGCAAGAGAAGTTTTGATGTAGGAGACTAGGTATTTTTACGACTAAAACCATACCAACAAATCTCCCTCAAGCAAGCTAAGAAGGATAATAAATTATCGCCAAAGTACTATGGTCCTTATAAGTTGTTGCAAAATATTGGTACTTGGCATACAAATTGGAGCTTCTTGCTTCTTCGCGAGTGAATCTAGTTTTCCATGTTTCATGCTTAAAGAAGGTTATAGGTGAAAAACTTCTAGTTCAAACAATTTTGTTAGAACTTGATGAGGAAGGAAAAATCATATTAGAACCAGAAGCAGTCATGGAAAAAGAACTTGACAGCTATGAAATTGATCAATTTCAGAGAATCTCATCCAGTGGAAGAACTTACCCACTGAATATTCTACACGGGAGGATGATAATTTTATACAGAAGCACCCAAAGCTACTCAAATGTTGAGGACAACATGTTTTTGAAGGAGAGGGGCATGTTAGGTCCCTATATTACTAGTGTATTCCCTTATTGTTGTTATTGTAGCCCCCTTATTGTTATTTTTGTACCCCTGTAACCCCAATATTGTTATTATTGTGCCCTTACATTATTATTGTTAGGTCGGTTAGGATTATATTGTGACCCCATGGAATCCTATATATAGAAGGAGGTTTTGTCATTTGTATCATCCAAGATTTGTTCATTTATGTAATTTAAACAAGGTTTCCCCCTCGAAGTGGCTTATTTCTAAGGCATTGATCTCTCTTTTCTTCTATTTTTGGAGCTGGTTTCATAACAAACTTCGCGCGGTCAGCCAGGTCCTAATCTTCCAATTTGAGCAAAGACACATTTGAAAATATGTCTCCTTCAAATGAAACATTCTCTAGGAGCAGTGACATGTTGATATGGGTTTTTATCTTATCCAGGTCCCTCATGACTTCCATAGATGGCTTGTGCGACACCATATACTTGGAAAATCACAACATTGGATCGATCTCCTTGACAAAATCCTCTTTAATGTTTACTTTGGGCTCTTTAGGCATTAGTCTCTTCTATCGCTATGTAGAGGTCAACATAGGATTCAAAGTCTTCTTGCGTGGAGAATTTTGAGTCTCTGAGGTATGCCCTTTCTTAGTTTTCTGATCCTGAAGCTCTGGTGCAGGTGTTTCTTCATCGAGCATAGCAGATGGGGTAGACTCTGTACTAATCATACTTGGAGGGATTAAATGTCCTAACCCTTATTGGCGCAACATCTCAAGAAAGGTTTTTGAGTAACATTCATAACCCTTTGATTTTAAACTACCTTTTCTTCATATTTTTTCATAAAGAATACTTTTTTATATGAAATAGAAAAGCTTAGTATTTTTTCCACCTTCACTAATACACACATATCTAATTTTAAGGTCTCATTCTTTATATTCTTTCTTAGGAAAATCATATCTCTCTTGTTCCAGTTTTCTAAGAGTGGTTAGTACATCCTTCGAGAAGACCCCATTAGAATTAATATACAAGGATTTTATGGTATGTTCCACTTCATTTAAATGGGCTAATTAATTTTCTTTATGATGTTGAGACTATCCTTTCACAACCTGTTTTTAATCTCGAAATGTTTTTTTCAAATTGAGCCATATAGGAGTTCAAGCATAAGAGATGTAAGTGTGAACATGTGTCCTCGACCATATTTTTAAAATTATATTTAGAAAACCAAGAGTGGTTGAAACGAAGATGGTGTGAATTTTTATTTGAATCGACAAATGATTTGAGAATAATGGGGAGATGATTAGACAATTCATTGTGAGATAGCCCGAGGGTTAAAAAAATCATTTAAAATGAAGATACTATTGAGGAATTTGTTTTGGATCTTTTTGATATCCAAAATGGTTCGTGGCAAGCCACAAAACCTCTCCTTCAAGGTTAGTAGAAGATTTTGTGCTCGATCAACAATAATTTCTCTCCTTTCTGCATCTCCTAAAAAGTATATCATCTTGCCCCAAGAAGAATTGGAGATAGGTTTTCTACATTTTCCACATGTGTTTTGAATGAATTTTTTTCTTCCACACATGCATTTTAGTTTCAGTGTGATTTTCAATATTTAAGGTGCGATTTTCAGATGACAAGTTTAGGTGGTCTAGAAGACAATCTTGGGAAAAAAAAAAATTCAGTTATGTAATGTCCCTATATTTTTTATTTAACTTCTATAACAAATGACACATTTTACTCCAATACTAGTAAAAAACACATTATGTTAATGTGGATTGAATCCTATGCCAATGAAATAAAATATAATGGAAGATTATTACCAAATCCACTGATAAGAATTTCCTTGCAAATGTGTTATGTTAATTCATTATACTTTATATTGACTCCCTTGCAATTCAAGTAAATATAATGAGAGATTGTGCCAATCCACTTTAGAATCATTTCCTTGAAAATGCCTCAAGTCCTATATGCTCATTATTTAAATTTCAAATTTTGATATATTTATCATGCTATTGATTTGTTCAATATTCCATATGCTCATCTAATGGTATACATATCCAAATTCCATAGTTGGAATGTATAGTCTCGATATTCCATTAAAATTTTATAAAGGGGGATATGTTGAATTTTAGAAAACTGAAGAGGATTCCAGAAATGAGCTAAATTAAGTAATTGAGACAATTAAGTATATTATACATTGGGATACCAAGAAACACATTGAAGCACATATATTGAAAACAAAACAATGCCAATAAAAATAGCACCATGATCAAAAAAATTATGCCCACAAATTTCCTTTGATATATAAAAGCAAAGGAAACTTAAGTTATCAATGAATGAATTCGGTTAAAAACTGAGTGTTCAAACTATTTTCTAGGACTCTTTGCATACAAAACCATTTGATGCAAATGATTAGTTAACAGATATCAATATCTTAATGTAAAGTTATTCACACATACCAGTTGTTGGCTTCAAGAGTCCTGACCCAGGTTCAGAGTGTTCTGCGCAACCAAGAAAACCCTCCAACTACTGGCCCTTTTAGCATTGATCTTCTTTCGCAGGCCAAAGTCTCACCTTAATCAATATGGGGGGGTGTTGGAACCATATTTTCACACCCCGAGGGAGCATTTTATGTGTTCTTAACCTTACTTATCATATCTAAGGCTTATCGGCCTGCGCGAGACTTCACAGAAACCAAATCTAAGCATGGATGAAACCCTTAATAGATATGCGCCAACAGATTATTTTACTTCAGTGAGATCTAGCTAATCAAGGAAAAAACAATACTCGCGCAATCACATATAAATTTCTAGTAAGATCCTTAACGTAAATATAACCCTTACACGAACACAGTGATATTTTCATATAAATGTGCATTCAATAGAAACATATCAATAGATAATTAACATAGTCATGCATTAACATAGAAATTGCAACATAGTTCGCCAAAACTTCTTCTTCATTAATCAATCTTCAATCCAGTACAATTCTTTCCTTATGCGCCCACATCAACATAGTCTTGCACACAACTCAGGACTAGGTCTCCACGCACACAGCTAGCAGGAGCCTTTATACCTAGATAGAACACAAAATAGCCCAAAACTTTGATAAAATAATCAACATAACAAACATAAGATATGACAATATATCCTCACTCGAGTAAACCCTTACATATTTATATGACTTCAGACGTGCACATACCATGGTCTCAAACCATGGTTTTAGACTCGTGGTTTCCATTTTTTCCCATTACAATTATAAAGGAGATTTGACTCGCCCCAAAGCCCCTTGAATTTTGTGCTTAGCGTGTTTCAACAAAACTTTAACCAAAATTATACCAAAATTTGACCTTAGGGGACCCCATCCCAACAATCCCGCAACACAATCTAGTGACTTGTCCCGAGTCACTTTGGTCTTAGTTCCTGCATCTTGTCCTTCAGCGCCTAAATGGAAGTCTTTAGTGGTTGAATGAATTCTTTAATCTACGTTGCAACGTTCTGCGCTTCCTGGACCAATTTATTTGTAGTTTTCCCCTCAGCTGCCAGGTTGATACTTCTCTGGGTGTGCTGCAATCTTCTGAGGGCACCATCTATGTTTTGGGATAGTTGCAAGGCTTCCTCAGCCCGAGGCTGCATTTGATTGTCGAGCAACTGATCTCGTCGGCACAATGTGCCTATCTCTTCCTGGATGGATAGGATTTCATGTAAGTGGTCCAAATGCTGGGAAGTCACTAGGGTCAGCGCAGTGACCTGAATCTCATAAAATTGTTGTTGCTTAGCCCACAGATCGATCTTCAGCTACTATGCAACAGAGTCATCTTGGATGAGGTCCAAATGTCCATGGCCTCCTCTAGAAATCGACTACGAGCATGCGCAACAACGTTTATGCCAGTATTTGACTCCTTAACTACCTTGGTGCATTGTGCACGAAGTTCTGGAGGCATATAAGGTTGCAACTTCATCTACAAATTGATGATATTCTGCTCAAGTTCTGCTTGGACTGTTGCAACTTCTGATCGTGAGGATTTTGGGGGCTGCTACCAAGTTTTCCAATTTGATATTGGGAATTTTAGTATTTGGTACTGTGATTTCGGGGAGAATCGAGCACTTTTGAGAAATTATAGTTTCCAAATGGGCGTGTTGGTTTTTATTGGCACATCACACATCCTCGGCTAGCTGCTGACATTTAAGCATTGATGCAGTTTGGTGCTGATCAGTCACAGTGTCCTAGAAGGCCTTATACTCTTTGTATTGCATCTAATCTATGATAATCATATGCATAGCGTGCAACTTGCCAGTGGGGTATAGAGCCAAATCGATCCCAACCTCATAGCTTTCAGGAATGACCATGCATAACTTAGAACTGGAAATCTGATGTGCGGCACTTGAAACTTGAAAGCTGCGGCTTCCAGAGCTAAATGGGTGCTGAATACTTAGCTCACTCGCTTGTCCCGCGCTTGACTAACAACACTTTCTTGTATGGCACTCGCTTCCATTTTGAGCTGTTGGATCCCCTGTTGGACATCATCAAGGGCAAATTTATATTGTGCTTCGACCTTGGTGCATACATCTTCAATGAACACCTAGATCGTGTCGCCAATTTTTTCAAGGTCCTAATTTGTGAGCGTTAATGGATCATTCCCAGTCTTCTTAGAGGATTTCCTTTTTGTGCATGACCGCAGGGTGGTCTGAGGCCCTCTTTTGGTTCCTCGCCAAGTATCTTTTGATGCCTTGACACTGTCTCCATCCTTATCATCCATTCGATCATCAATCTGTAGGTCCACTGTTTTTGTCGGAATGATTGGCTCTTGGTTTTTCTGCACATACTTTTGGGTGATTTGTCAGTGTGTGTGGCCTTGTCAGGGTCTTCGGTGGTCCTAAGGACGATGAACCACCAATTGTGATTTCTTCGAGCCATAATGGGGGCCACTTGGACGTGGCGTGCACAATTTCATCCTTCATGACCATGTATGGAATATCATAGCAGAAGCCTGCCATGTCTCTCTTTGCACAGACTGCTCGTACAATGTGCTTGTACTGCTCGTACAACGTAGGTGATAGTCATGGCTTGGGCTACACCTATTGAAATATTTATGCATGAAAAAGTACCCAGAAGATTTGGTTTTATCTTATTCTAGATGGCAGCTTCGTGTTCCATAAGGATGCCTACTTGGAAGCTTCATAAAGATCGGGTTCAATTTCTAGAAATTGCTACTGTGATGGCACCCGCCAACCAATCAGCGGGACCAAAAGAAACAAGAAAGAATAATAGAAATCCTTATCATCCTCTTGCACCTCTCGAATGTTTTCCAAAAATTCGTTGTAGAGGTAATTTTCCTAGTTATATTGCACCCCTTTCATGCACTACGCAACTAGCTTAATCACATACGCAAGAAACCCCATTGCGCGGTAATTCTTGATCATTTTGTAGGCAAGGATCAGGGTGGAAAATTTAATTGACGAGGAATTGATATCAGTAAAAACAAAGTTACGGGTGTTACTATTTACCCAATAAGTTTTCTTCACCTCATCGACAACCTTTTTCTCCAATCCCTTCCCTCCGAAGGCCACCCTTGGATCCTCCCCTTGGTATGGAAACTTGTTGATGTGATGAATTAGCATGTCATTGATCGCAATGACCTTTCCTAGCTGCAGACAAGTATCATGTACCAGGGCAAGCAGCTGGCATAGATAGATTTCGTTTATGGTGTTATGCCCAAAATGCGGGATGTTTAGAAGATTTGACTGCCCAAACTACTGCAACCCCAACACCCATGTCTTAGGCTCGATTTTGATGAATCCTTCGTCATAGGGTACCTGCTCCAAATACTTTGATGGCGAAATTTTGGGGAACTTCGCACGGCCAACCAGGTCCTAGTCTTCCAATTCTAGGAAAGGCACCTTTGCAAATATGTCTCCTTCAAATGGCACATTCTCTAGGAGCAGCAACATGTTGATATGGGATTTGAGCTTATCCAAGTCCCTCGTGACTTCCACAGATGGCTTGCATGACACCATATACTTGGAAAATCATGACATTGAATCGATCTCATTAAAAACATCCTCTTTGATGATTACTTCGGCCTCTTCAGCCATTGGTCTCTTCTATCGCACTGTCGGGGTCGACTTAGACTTTGAATTATTCTTGTGTGGAGACTTTTGAGTCTCTGAGGTATGCCCTTTATTTTTTTTCTAATCCTAAGGCTCTTGCGCAAGTGTTTCTTCAGTGGGCGTCACAGAGGAGGTAGGCTCTGTAGCAGTCATACTTGGAGGGATTAAATTTCCTAACCCTTGTTGCCGCAATGTCTCAAGAAAGGTTTCTGAGTTTTCAGCCATAAACATAAGAAAACACAATGAGAGAAATATACATAGATCTCCTAGAAATAAAAGAGAACTAATGTGACCCTTCCTACCATATTTATAGCAATGACACGGCCTAAACGACCTGATGTCCATTAATGCAACCTCATAAAGGCTAAAATGGATCCGAATATGGCATAATATCCTCCATAAATGTAGGCTAGCTGTTCATCCAAATTAACGATTCCAATGGCTAGTTTTTGGACCATCTATCATGGTTTTAACCTCTTGGAGCAACCCTTATGTGGTTATCATAGATACCTTCGCTTCCTCAATATTAATCGCACTGGCCTAATTTGGAAACATTTGACATACTTCTTTATGGTCCTGTGCCCTCTCATAACTATCTGGGGCACTGAGACACTTCTCCAGCTATATAGTAATTTGGCACGCTGGGATGGGATTATCCCTGCATGGTTTCAACCGACTTCCATCACGCATCTAGGAAGGACTTCGCCACTTAATGTAGCCAAACGTACCAAACCTCCTTCCATAATATCTTTGGAAACATAAGGCCCAATCCAATGCATTTTGAACTTTCCTAGTTGTCGCACAAAATTGTTGTCATATAGAAAAAAAATCATCCTCCTTGAAAATATTTTATTTGATGTGCCTATTATGCAAAGCTTTTTCATGCACCTTTTTCACCTCCTTCCATACTATATTGATCAACCATGTTAGTTACCATTGCAATGCGGATACTAGGGAAAATTTACTCCATTGGCATAATAGCTTCCTATCCATACACCAACTTGAAAGGGCTCTATCGGGTCAATTTATTGCATGTAGTTCTATATGCCCATAGAACTGCATGTACATGCACATCCCAATTGTTCTGATTATAATTGTAGACCTTTGTGAGTGCATTCTCCAAAATCCTGTCAAAGGCTTCTACCGTGCCATTTTCTTGTGGATATACAATGTGCACTTCTGATGGTGCATCTTAAACTCCATTTTCAAGGCGTGAATTATCTCATTCACAGAATGTCTACCCTGGTCACTCATCAATATTTTAAGACACACAAATCCTGTCAATATATAATCTAAAATTAATTACACAACTATCTCTATGTTACAATCCTTCATGGGCTTAGCTTCTTCCCATTTGGTCAAATAATCCATTGCAATAATGATGTAGCATGCACCAATATTCTTCCTGGGAGGGTTGATTGATCCTACAAATTCAATGATCCATTTATCAAAATTCTGCAAACTCACTTGTGGTTGAAGTTGCATTTCATCTCTACGTGAGGGTTTCCCCTTTCTTTGACACACATCATAAGCGCAAAAATACTCTTTTGAATTACTTTGCATTGTAGGCCACCACAAACCAGCCCTCATAATTTTCTTGGCAGTTGGTTTTCCTATATAGTGAACTCCCGCAACCCCTGCATGTGCTTCTTCTAGGATGCTCTTGCTTTCAAACCCTGACACATAGCGCCTTAATACCTCATCAGCTCTCATCCTATAAAACTGGCCAACAATCAAAGTAAATTTTGTTGCGCGCAAGACCATTTTTTTTTTGCTCAACTATATACTCCATAGGCGCACTACCAGTGATTAGGAAGTGGATAATATTTGTGAAGTGGTCATCAACTACTTTAATGGGAAATAGTTGTGCGTCTGGTAATCCATACTCCAAACTAGTTCGATCCTCTCCACTTTCAATGTGCAATAAATGGTCTGGACTTGCATTTAATCTCCTTGGCTTCAAAATCACCTCAAAATCATACTCCTGAAATAATAAGATCCATCTACAAATCCCCCCCGAAAAAATAGGCTTGTTGACAAGGTAGTTCAAAGCAGAGTGATCAGTGAACATCTTAAAATTTCCTCCCAACAAATAGTGACAAAACTGCTGTACCACATAGACAATAGCTAACCCTTCTCTCTCTGTTGTCGATTAGTTGCATTCAACACTTGAAAATTTCCTTCTCGCAAATGTAGTTGGATGATCAATATATCCAACTCTTGGTTGTGCAAGTACAACTCCTAGCGTGATACATGAAGCATCCATGTGTACATGGAATTCCTTTGTCTAATCTATAAATGCCAATACAGATGAAATCTCCATTTTCTCCTTAAACAACTATAAACTCTTCTTTCAGTCCTCATCCCAGAAAAAAGAGGTGTCCTACTTCAACAACTTCTCCATTGGCATAGTAATCAACGCATAGCCTTGAATAAAATTTCTGTAATATCCAATATGGCCCAAAATTGAGTGCAATTGCTTCACATTTGTTAGAGCCTCTAGGTTAAAAAGAATAGTAATATCAGTTGGATATAACATAAATCCTTGTTGATAGACAATATGACCCAAAAAAATCCTGAAAGGGACACATAATATACACTTCTTTAGATTGACGAGATCTGATGCTTTTGACAAGTATCCAGCATCAAGTGTAGACTTGAAACATGCTTCTTCAATAAGCCAAATATAGTCTAGTAATTGAAATATACTTCTATGAACTTATGTATATACTCCTTAAACGTGGATACCACCATGTGTGAGAATATAGCAGGCACATTCTTCAGAAATAATGGCATTAATGTGTATTGGAATGATCCCCATTCCATTGTAAAGGTTATATTACTTTTGTCTTCAGGAACAATTCTTATCTAGTGGTATCCACAAAATCAATTAGTGAATGAGTAGGCCTCCTTCCCTCCCACATTTTCCAATACTTCATCAGAAAATGGAGTTTGAAAAGGGTCATGCACACATGCATCATTCAACTTGTGCAGATCCACACAAATATTGATTTCTCTTTGGTCTTCTTTTCTTGGACAACCATGGGGCTTACCCAATCAGATTCTTCTTCTAGTTCAATGATCCCTACAACAACCATTTTACCTAGCTCCTCCTTGACCTTCTCTTTATACTTAGGACTAAGATTATAAGGGCGCTACTTGATAGACCTATCATCTGGCTTCAGAGTGATTTTCATCACACCAAGATCCCCAACAATACCTTTTAACTTTGAAAAATTTGTGGGGAATAATTCCTGATATTCTGCGAGAAGCTCCATAACGTTAGCCACAGTATCTTCATCCAATAATCCCCTATTTTGACAATCTTAAGTTTCTCTTTTGTTCCAATTTTGACATGCCTAATCTTCATGGTTCCAGTCACGTCTGGAAATTCAACCACAGGCCCAGAAATTGTGTGCTGACCTTCAGACTATGGGATATTGATGTTACTTGGGTCTTCCTCATTATCTTCAAAAGTCACGTTTCGACCTTCAACTATATCCTTCATCTGCGCATCCCATGCTGGTAGGGCTCGTTCTTTTGGTTTCTATTCCATGTCAAAGACCACATCTTGAATCATGTGTAAGGAATTATTAATGCATGGGAATACACTCTAAAAATGAAAGTTAAAAAAAATCCTTTAGCACAACCCATTCCATCGTGTCACATCGCAGCTCAACCTCTACATATCAGTTCATATGTATTTGAATTAGAGTATGTATGAATGTATTCACCCATCCTGGTTGCAGCACTTCTCCCTAAGCTGTAGTCCACCTGGCTAAATGCATGTGCAGATCTTCTTTTCCTGAATAGGCTCCTTCCAACCGGGTATTGGGTTTTCCAAATCCCAGTTCCATCATGTGGGTATATCCTTCCCAATCTGAAAATTTTTTCCTTGTGCGTTACCACCGATGCGCTGGGGTTAAGTGTAGAGCTAAGTCAAGTGCATGGAACCATTATGTCTCTAGAACAACCTTTTCGTACTCATCTAAAAAATAATTGACACTGCCTACACCATCATAATAAGGTAATTACTATACCTCAGAGGATATGCATCATAGAGATCTAGTGACTCAGTTGCAGCGCAATGTAGATACTTCATGAAAACAGTTGTTCTAATTCTCTGATTCCTCATCTGAGTCTGAGTTGGATGAACTATCCTTATCCCAACTAAGCCTACCATCTTTTGTAAGATTGATCCAATCTTCATCTCTCACAGTTAGCTTTCAGATATGATCAAATTCCTCTTCTGCGAGAACCTATTCTGTGTATCTTTCTCCTTCTGCAGGGTCCAGTGGGACCATAACCCTAGTTCCCTTGTTTTCAAACACCATTCTTCCGTGCTTGAGGTTGTTGATAGCATCGATGTAAACAACCCAATCCAGACCCAACAACGCAAGGTACAAATTTGAATCATCAATAATTTGAATAACTTCAAAGTTAGTGAGTGCCTTAACCCCTTCAAAATCAATTATGACCCCATAAATTCTACCCATTCGGATAATCTTCTGTTGATTTTCCATGCGTAGCTGTATTTCACACCATTCCAGTTTAGGCTCTCCCATTTTCTGGCAAGTTTTCTTTGGTAGTACATTTGCATTAGAGCCTAGATCTAAAATGACCTGGTCTATTTCAAACTCACCTATTTGTGTAGTCAGGTGCATCTCTCGATGAGTCCTTCTCTTATTCTTGTAAATCTTATTGATAAAATTTTTCTCCATATTGGGCTATTCTTTCTTGGCGCAGCTATTAATCAAAGCTTGAATATTCTCAACTCAATTCTTATTGTGTAGAATCTTGATACATTCATGAAAAAATAGTTTCATCTCTATAGGATCGACCCCTTCGATGGTATCCATGGCAGGCTTGTTGGTGCTTTAGATGTGCGAGGATCTACAAAGTCATTCTTTACTATGACAAAGGTTTCCTTCTCCCTTTGTAGATTGAACCCTTCATTTTTATCATGACCTATCCAAACCCAAACATCAGTGACAGGTCTCTTACCTTCTGCTTTATCTTCTCCAGTTTCTACAGCTATTCTGGTCATAATATTTATGCTAAGGTCTTAAGTGTGTGGTTCCACTCTCATCATTTGAACATTCTACGTAGGTGTCTACAGTTTATTTTCCTTCATTTTTGCAAAAAGTATAAGGCATTTTTCAAGAACGTGATCAAACTGTCTACAATACCTGCAAGATTTGTTTTTTGGGTTCGGGTAGTCGCACGCATAATGACCAGCCTCTCCACAGTTAAAACAAATGAGTTTTCCCCTTCCACGACCAGCTCCTCCTCCTCTTCCTCGTTTTTTGCCAAGAAATCCACCTCGCCCACACGACGATGCAGGTGAATCCAGTCCTCTACCCTTGACCTGCAATATATACAAAGCATCTTGCTCAATCAGCAGATCAAAGCTATGAATGACTCTATACGTTAGGCTTGACGGAACTAAAACGATGAGGTTGGTCGAAACCATTAGGTGATAACACGTGGCTAGAAAGATGAGTGTGGCTATAACATGAGGCAAGGGGCTAGACTAATCCAACGACTAAATCAACTCTAGGGAGTAGGAAAGGGCCTTACTGGGGGTAAGCCGATTTGTTACGTTGGGCCTGAGTTCAGTCTTGCTTCACTGGTAAACCCTTCCCTCCCTTCAAGGGCTCTTTGACCCTTTTATACCAACAATAGCCGACCGGTCTCTTGTTTTGTGTTGTTGTTGGCTAGGCTGGCTTTGGCTCTGGGCGGCCGGAGCTTCTCATCCTGTCCCACAGATCGACAAAATGTGTAGTAAGGTTGTTGTAGCTCCGGAATATATTTACCAATCCTAGGGCAGAAGTCTGTCTTTTGCAGTCCATTCACTTGAGAAATCGGGCACCATAGTTTGTGAACTTCAATAGGCCCTGCCCCATTCTTAATCAGACTTAGTCCTCCAACTGCCAGATAGTTATAATATATAGGACACTGATCCCTATGATTCCCTTTATATTTACAACGTGTGCACCATAATCCTATGCACACATCCTTTTATTTCTCTTTTCATAGAGTTTGTATCTCTAAGTGTAATCCAACTAACTGGCTTTGGATTTGTTGAGCCCCAACCTATGTGATGGTATAGGTGAGGCTTCTAACTTCATGGTGATATTCATAGCTTCAGCCTATGCTGCAATATTTTTTTGGTTTAAGGATTGGTGCAGATGCGACAACATCACAACAATGAACCATTATTTTTTATATGTGTCATAGATAGTGAACCCTCCATCCCTAATGGTTTGCTTCAATCGTTGATCTACATCCCATACAGATTCATTCACTTCTTGGTGGATCTCCTTTAATTCGGCCACGCATTGAGAGTATTATTTTGGATTTTTGAACTGCTCCTTCAATGTGGTTTTAAGCTCATCAATCGTTGCATTAGGGTTGGTTGCCATATACCTCATGTACCAATCCAAAGTGTGTTCTTGAAATGGAGTAGACAGGTGCAATTTATTTACATTATCATTATTTATTTGTTGCACTGTCCACACATCATCTGCAACAAATCAAAATTGGTCAACATCTTAATTTCCAACACCCTTGAAATTCTGCAGTTTTATGGAAGTATCCATATAAAATTCTGGTGGTGGAGGTGGAGGTGGAGTGGATGACTTATTAGTGTGAGATGAATTTGGACGTGGAGTGGATGGGATCTAAACTATGGTCAACGACTTGAAAATACTTTGATCTTGCAATCCCTCTTGTTATAAGTTTGTAGATTCACCAGAGCTACTTGTTTCAGACTCCTAGTCACTATTAGATTTTACTTTGAGAGGGTTATAAACAAAACCTTCTTCTAGGTCTACCCTATAATTTTTTCTGCTACCCATAGTTGAGCCTCTTTGGGACATTCAATCAATCTGGGTGCACAAAGTACCCTTTTCACATAAAAGAATTTTAATCCACGGTTTCAATGAGCACAAAAACTTACCTCTAGGGCACTTGAAAAATATCCTTTCAACATCAAAATGTGATACAAAATTTTCAATAGAAAATTTAGTTACAAACCCACTCAAAATGCTATCAATCCAATAATCTACTGTGCGGGTAATTTTATTGCTAGATTTCTCCAACTATTGAACCAACTCAATAGTCCACCTAGTGATCGTTCCATCCTTTGCGCAGGTCTGAAACTCATCCAACCGAGATAACCAATCTTGCAAATCAGCTAAAAGTGAAGCAAATAAAATTTCATGGATCTTGGTATAGATATACTTGTTCTCCTAATCCTCAGCAGACAACCTAGGGTTTTGTTTTTCTTGGGTTGAAAATTTGCACACCTTCTTATCAAGCCAATCTTGAAGTTCGTTCTTCGTCGGATGCCACAACATCAAATCCCCCTCAAACATATCCCAGTACCGGAAACAAAACCATTTTTTGGCTTGAGGGGTCCTAACCCAAGTTCAAAGTGTTCTACACAACCAACAAAACCCTCCAACTACTGGCCCTTTTGGTAGTGACCTACTTGGGTAGATCAAAGGCTCACCCGAAGCAGTGTGGGGGGGGGTTGTTGGAACTAGGTTTCCGCACCCTGAGGGAGCATTTAATGTGTGCTTAAGCTTACTTATGATATATAAGGCTTATTGGCCTACGCAAGACTTCACAGAAACCAAATCCTAGTGTGGATGAAACCCTTAACAGATATGCGCCAACAGATTATTTTATTTCAGTCAAATATCACTTATCAGAGCAAAAAAAATACTCGTGCAATCACATAGAAAGTTCCAGTAAAATCCTTAACGTAAATGTAACCCTTACATGAACACAACTATCTTTTCATAGATAATTAACTCATATAAATGTGCGTTCAATAGAAATAGATCAACAAATAATTAACATATTCATGCATTAACATAGAAATTGCAACAAAGTTCACCAAAACTTCTTCTTTATTAATTAGTCTTCAATCCATTACAATTCTTTCCTTCTGCACACATATCAATAGATTCCTTTCACGCATCTTAGGACTAGGTCTCCATGCACATAGCCAGAAGGAGCCTTTCTACCTAGACTGAACACAAACTAGCCCAAAACTTTGATCAGATCATCAACATAACAAATATAAGATATGATCAAATATCCTTACTCCATTCAACCCTTACATATTTATATGAATTTATACATGCACATAGTGTGGTCTCAAACCATGGTTTGAGACTTATGATTTCCCTTTTTACCAATTACAATTATAAAGGAGCTTTGACCCTCCCCAAAGACCCTTGAATTATGCACGCAATGCATTTCAACAAAACTTTAACCAAAATTATACCAAAATTTGACCTTAGGGGATCCCATCCCAACACAAGTTCAAGTAAGCTTCCAAGCGATTGCCAACATGAAGGAAAAATCTTAATGATAACTAAGCTTTAGTTTCTGGTTCAGTTATTTGTTATGTCCAATTGTCTTCATCATGTGGCAATCCTGGACTATATTCATTGATTTGTGTTTCAATTTATGTCCTCTAGTAATACATGCATAGTGCATGAATGAAAGCTTTTAAGTAATGGAATTTTTAGAGTTTCAATTCATTATGCATAAATTTATCATATGATGATACTATGCTTATTGTAGTTATGAAGTTATTTTAAATGTGCAAACTAACAATTTTATATCTAAATTTTTCTTTTTGAATGTTGAGATGCATTAATTTGAATTTTATAAATTTATTAGTGTAAAATGAAAACATATTACTGAATGGTCTAAGGATGGTGAGTTGATTAATGTGGGCTATAAATGAAAACTACACATGCAAGAGAAAACAAGACATTACAGGCCACTCTTCTTTTCATTACATGCACATTAAATTCTTATTTCAAAAAAATCGTTATTAAAATAGTTTCTCAACCTTATTTTTTTGGCATCTACATTTTGGTTGATGGACCTATGAAAAACCCCTTTAAACATTCAGAGGAATCAAGATCATATTTGACTTCTATCAACAAAATCGAGGTGCCACTTTCGGATCATAAGTTAACCAACACAACCTAACACATAATAAAGAGGAAATATGTGATCTCTTTTCATTAAAAAAAAAAAATAAATACTATAGAAATCATAACAATTTAATTTTGAAAATAAAAACACATATATTTAAATATAATAATTTTTTTATTTTTAACAATTGCATTTTACAATAAATTCACAAATATCCTAAAATTAGTAATATGCACTTAAACATTTTTATATTGAAAATATTGGGAAGGCCTAGAGTGAGTGCAACACTTTAAATATATATTTAAATTTAATTTTTTTAACACTTCTAATATTTGCAATTATGTCTTAAAGTTTCAAGTTGTTAAATGAAATTATTAACCAGTGTATAAACTAAATTAAAGTAAACAAATTAAGTTTAATATGAATAAAGATAATCTTATTCACTCAAGTATAGATGTAAAATAGAGTGTTCTAATGAAAATTCTAATAACGTTTTGGTTACAAGAATGAAATTTATTTCTCTTTTCATAAAGAAAATTCAACTCACTAATACAATCATGTTTTTTTTATGCTTGTGAAGGTTAATCAAACAAAGTGTAAATTTCCATTGATTGATATAATCTTTTAAACCTAATTTTAAACATGTTAATGCAAATCTAAATGTAAATGTTCCAATTTAAATAATTTAAACATTTTAATTGAAAACATCAATGCATAAATAAATAAATAAAAACAAAAAAAACAAAAAACAAAATGGAATTGAAATAAAATATAAATGTAACATGAAGTAAATGGAATAAAGAATTTATGAGAATGAGTTGAAGAAATATGAAACTTACTGTGAACATTTAAATGTAAATCTAAATGCAAATCTTTCAATGTAATTTCTCATTGACACATTTAAATGTAAATCTAAATGCAAATATTGCAATGTAATATCTCATTGACATTAATTTTTATAAGCATGTTTAAATTTGATATTATATATAAACATTTCAATGTAAATAGTAAACTTAAATATAAGCATTTCAATATAAACTATGTAAACTTAAAATTTAAACATTCAAATGTAAACCATGTAAACTTAAATTTAAACATTTTTCCAATATAAACTATGTAAACCATCTATGTAAACTAAAATGTAAATGCAAATGTTTTATTATAACATTGTTATAAATTTCCACTGGGAAAACATAAATAGTCTAAACCCAATTGTAAATCTAAATCCAATTTTTTTCAATTTAAATTTGCAATTAAAAAACTATTTGATTAAAAATGTAAATGCTTACAATGAGAATGTTTTAGAAATACATTAATAATACTCTCAATGTGCATGAGAATATTTCAAGTTATTAAAATTCAAAAATGAAAGTCATTAAAGCTTAATAAAACTAATGTATAAATGCAAAATTGAATTTTATGCTAACATAATATAAAGTTTTATTTTATTATGGTTCTGAATTTTATGTTGTAACAACAACAAAAATAAAAATATAGAATGTATGTAATTTATGTCTAGTTGTGTTGAGTTGACTTTTTTTTGTCAAGTTTTTGTCATATACTTTATAGAATATTATTTTCACATAGTTTTAATGAGATAGTCTCCAAACCGGTAATAAATTTGATAAAAATATATATAATAATATTAGAAATATAAAATTTATATTAAAACTGTAGAAAAATACAAAAAAAATTATAAATTCTCAAAATGATAAATTTAATTATAAATATTTCAAAGTGATAAATTTAATTATAAATATTTCAATATAAATCTAAATGTAAAGATTGTATTGATAATAATTAATGTAAATCTAAATTTGATACTCATCATAATTTCAAGTAGAAATTTATATTATATATTTAATTAATAACATGACTAATTTATCTTATAATTTAATGTAGTATGTGGATTAATATATAAAGTAGATATTGCATAGCAAGCCATACATAGTTTGGTCAAGGAATAAATAAATTTGTATAAACAATTTGTTGATTGTTTAATTTTTTATGTTAGGTACTCCCAATCCAAATCCAAATCCAAATCCCAATTCCTTTTGAGTTGTTTGCCCAGCTTGATTAGGCGCTAATCGCAATGCTTATATGGTGATTCCCATTAAATGGTTTTATCTTGTGTGTTACTGGGTTTGTATTTCCTTTCCATTAGCTTTCAACTACAATGGCAGGAGAGGGATATATTTTTCTATATAAGTGGTTTCCCTTTCCTATTTATTCTCATACAAAGTCCTTTTTGAAGGGTACATTTAGTTTTGGTGCTAAACTAATTCTATAATCAAGGTTTGGTTATCGATATGTTCTCTTTGTGAGGTGAAATAAATATTAACAAAACCATACCTCATATTCACTCCATAAATATGTGTTATTTAGGTAAGATACACATGTAAATTTGCATATATTGTTTGTATGTTAATTAACTATAAAACCACCAAAATCCTTGCAAGTTAAAAAAAATAAACTGATTACAAAGTTTAATGATTTATCCCTTTCCTATATTCATATAACTATAAGAGCGTTCCAGAATAAATGTTGAATATATAACACATCAATAAAGACTGTATATTGGGAACATGACACTCGAAGTAATATGAACGAGTAAATAATATTTGTAGAATCATAAAAGCATTTATGCTCTGGACACAATGTTAAAGGTTGAATACTTGGATCATCTGTCCACATGCTTCTGATCATAATTTAATTTTTTTAATATCCCAACACATTAAACACTCGAAATTAATGTTCACCCCAAAGGCCAAAGGATAGCTCCAAAAATCATAATTTCTCCCAAGCACACCAAAATTCAGCAAGAATTTGGAAAGCACACGGTTTTTAGTTCTTGATGACGCAAAATAGTTGTGAAGTGCGAGTCAATTATATCACAAAGTGGACAAATGATTGGCCACTAAATTTCAGTGAAAAACATGCATCAAAAGGGGATGTGTTATCGATAAACATTGGCCCGCCTCTCCATAGTCTTCTCCTAGATAGATTTTTTTGTGATCACTATCAAATTGTAGTTTTATAACACCCTATAATTAAAGTTCACCATATCTTCCAAAGTTTAGTGTCCATGTCTTATTTGGTGCGTTTATATTTTCTTTGGTTCACAAAAAAATGTATTTGTTGGGAAGTACACCTAAATATTAGGAGAATATATACAATCTAGTTCTATAAATAAAATAATTATTTCTAACATAAATGATATTCCCAAGGATGTTTTTTCCATTCTACAATATTATAAGGAAAAATAATTGATGAGTGGATGTCCAAGAATCTACAAGAAAACTGCCATACTTGATTGGCTTTAAAAAGAGTATACTTTTGTAAGAGATTTTAAATAAATGCTACGAATCTCCATCTCTGACAAGATTTGGTTTTTGATTTCCATCAATGCCTTAAGGATCTGGTTGGTACATTCTCGATGATGTTGTATCTGGTTCCTTGCACCACTAGATAAACCACTTGCAGGGACTTTAGCAGTAGAAAACCACCATTTATCTTCTTGACACTGAGAAGGCAGTCTAATAGAAACATAGGCATCATCACTTACATCTTCCAGAAAAAATATTTGGTGGGTTATAATTATTTTAAAGGTCAATAAGTTGAATAATTACCCAAATCAAGATTTGGTTGATTTGGAGATATGTATGTTTCATATTTTTCCTCATGAATGGAAATTTTCATTATTATTATTATTATTATTATTATTGAGTTATAAATTTAGAACAAAATTTAAACACATTTAATTAAATAATTTATTTATATTATTGTTAATTATAAATGTTAATATTAAATTTGAATTTGAGTCAAATATTGCATCTATTGCTAAAATTTTTGGTTAATTTATAATTTTCTTTAGTTCATTTAAAATATATCAATTGACCCCCTACTAAATTTATGGATATTCTTATTTGTTGCACTAGAATTATATTAAGAATAAAGACCCAATTTAAAATTAAAAACTAGCATAGATCCATCTTAAGTAAGGATCTAACATGAATAGAGAAGGATCAAATTTCAGGGCACAAACTTATTTTAGAGTGCAAAAAACAATGTGTATTTTTTCATTGTTTAAATTGTATTATTGAATGTTATATATTTCTAAGTAGAATCCAATATTAATTCATATTAAAATATTTTATTCATAAGTTATAAATATTTTATTATATAAAATATTAAAATAATTTCTTTCTTTTAATATTTTTTTCTATAGTTAAACTAAATATTCGAATAATTATTTAAATAATGTGTTTTAACATTGCCCAAATAATTTATTTTTTACTTATAATTACTTTAGATGAAATTATATTAGGTCATACCAAAAACTAATAAAACATGCATAGTATATTCTTTTTCACATTATTTTTCTATTTAGAGAGTGTTTTATTTATATTTTAAGAGGGACGGGTGGGACACATATCAACTCCAAGACGAACATACTTACACATTGCCTTCATTAAGAAACATCTAATTTCCTTGCACTTTTTCTCTTCACCTAGAAAGAAATGTCTTTTACACTTGAAATTTTAGTAAACCTAATGAATTTTGAAGTCATACTTCCCATAAAACTCTAGTATGTATTTTAACATAGAATCACAATATTTCGGTTATAAGAAATCCAAACAAATAGTTTTAACACAATCTATGGTTAATCACTTTGAAAAAAATTAACAGTACTTCAATAATTCTAAAATTAACAAACAATCAAAATTTAAGTAAAATATTTAACCTAAATTTTATATAGAGAATGAATTTAAATTCATTTACACTTCATATTTTATGTATATGTATGGAAATGAATCAATATATTTTTACGACGTAAGTCGTACTTATTTGAAAACAACATACCTAATTGCTACCGTGGGATTGTCTGCTGCGTCCGATCATGTGTTAGACGATTAAACTATTCTCTGCCGTCCGGTTGAAACCGTTACATAAATCGGTTACAAAAATTGAAATGATAAACGCCATGACTGCGTCGAACAAAACCGAAATCTCATTTCTCTGTAGTCAGGGTTTCATTTATTTCTTGTTGCGTTTGCTTACCCAATATATTCAGGCTCATGGAGAAGGATGCTGGCGTTCCCTCCCCAAGGCCGCGGGTTTATCTTCAATCTGTATTTATTTTAATTCTAAGGATTTTGCTGCTGGTTGGATGCTGACAAACTGGTTTTTTTTGTTGCGTTCACCAGGTCTGCTTCGGTGTGGCAAAAGTTGCAGGCTCAGATGGATAAATTATCTTCGCCCTGATCTCAAACGAGGAGGTTTTTCTGAAGATGAAGACGATATTATTCTCAAACTGCACGCCCTCCTCGGAAATAAGTATGTTTGAGGAAGTAGTTGGATTTTTTTCATTTAGGGAAATTGTGTATCTAGATTGAAACTATTAAAAATTTGGATGGATTCTTCACTCATTATCATTATTAAGGATATATAAGCAAGTTATTATCTGGAACACATATTTTAGGTATTCTTTATTATTAGTATAATCTCTATTAAAAATAAATATTGCTAATTTCAATCAAAATACATAGCTTTTTAGAAAGAGAAAACAGATTATGTTTGAAGAAGTAGTTTTTTTTTTTTTTTAAGGCTGGCGATCTCTTTTCATTTTTTTCTTTGAAGAAATTTTGTGAAATTATCAAAATTCTATTCATCATCAAATTTTTTGATACACACTCCACCCATCATCCAATACACATAAAAGATCATTAAAAACAAATAACTGATAAACCCTCCACTCACCAGCAAGTACAGATAAGCTATCATTAGGAACAAATAACTGTGTGTCGATTACAATAAGTGTAATGATTTCAACCCAGATACACAATTTCTCCAATAGAGAAAAACAGATTGACTACATGAATTCTAAATGTGATTTAAAAAAAAAAAATTCATCTGACTTTGTAGTTTGAAATTTAATCAACGTTCTTTTTCTATCTTGATTTGCACTTGCAGGTGGTCTCTGATAGCCGGTCGTTTGCCTGGTCGAACTGACAACGAGATCAAGAACTACTGGAACTCTCATTTGAACAAATTGGGATATGATACACAGGATTGAAGGAACGCAGAGATAGTGTAGAATTCCAACGATCGAATGACAAGTCCATACAAGTAACACACAGTATCACCATTATTAAACCTCCTTATCTTCGTTCGCTCTTCATGGATAGTCCCTCTTCCCCTGAGGACTCAAACTTTCCAATCGCCCCATCATCTCGTAAGTATATAATGTGGAGCCTTGCTCTGCTTTCAATCTAATTTTAGACTATGGTATCCATTGATTTCTTTCTGTTTGCTTTCCATCACAATCATCAAAATCAGATGGGACTACATTTATAAATGACTGGTTGGATTGGGAATATTGTTTGACAGTGACACCACGAGGACGAGAGAATCCATGGCGAAACAATAAGTATATTAATGTTCTTGCTGCCGCAAAGAAGGGACCTGAAAAATCCGCTAGAGGAGAACCCAGAAGGCCGAAGGTCTATGACTGGTCAGTATTTCATGTCATCACGTATTCATAGCAGAGTACATTAGGTATTCTCGATATATTTACTGGTCAATCTTTTTAGAAGGTTAATGTTGCAGCCAATGGCCATTATTCATATGCGGAATTGTATTGCAGGATAGTCTTCAAAGCCCAAGACTGGTGAAAAGTAAACAATTTGGCCGGATCTGCAAAGTATTCATTTTCTATCTTATGTGCCTGTCAATTGCACATGAGAGAGTGAGTAACCATGTACTATATAAACCTGTTCAGGAAAACCCTAGCCAACGAGACCTAATAGCATGGTATATATTTTCATACATGTGAGAAATTTTAGTACCTCATGTATGTAATATAATTGAATTTCTATGAAAAGGATAATGATCACCTCTGGATTATTCCAGTTAAATTCAATAAAACAAACCCTTTTGTTAAATCTATATTATTGTATGAAGACTTATATATATCATTTATTTTGAAATGGAAAATTATATTTTTTACAAAATTATATAAGTAACTGCATAAAAATCACATTCACAATTTTGATTTTATTTATTTCAAATGTCTCTCAATCTATATATATAATTTTAAAGCAGATTAAATAAATTATTTAAATCTTTATATAAAACTGAATGATTTTATCTATCTTACTTGTAATAAAATAATATAACATAATTTTATTTTATTGTCAAATTTTCCTTAGTCGATTCCCATTGCTTCATCTTGGTTTCTTTACAATGCTGTACTACTGCAGGCCCGTCTAGGTTTGACATGCACATTTACGCTTTAAAATGAATATATCTGTCATTTCAACTATTTCGTATTATTATTTAAATTAGGGTGGAGAGTATGCCCGTATAAAGCTAATAAGCTGCCCCAGACACCCGTGCTCATTATAAACCAGCCAATAATGTTGATTATAAACTATATCACTTGTTCTTTTATATACAATTTGGTTGGTATTATATATATATATATATATATATATATATATACCAGCTAATAATACTGATTATAATATCACTGATTCTGCCACATAATATTATAATAGTAATAATAGCGATGGAAGAGAAGCTAAAATGTAAACATCTCTAAAACAAGGGATGAAATATTTTCCAATGTGCAATTAATAATCACTTAGGGGAATGCTATTAGGAGATTGACTAAAGGAGTAAAACCATGGTAGTGATTAACAAGAAAATTTGAAAGGTAAAATAAAATGATAAGTCAATTTAAAAATTAATAATTATTTTGAATGTGGTGAGAGGGATGTGTGTTTTAGTAATTATTTTGAATGTGGTGAGAGGGATGTGTGTTTTTCATTATTCATCATCTTCATTTTTTTTTTAAATTGATCATATGGACTAACTATTTTTATGGGAATATTGAACTTATCACTCACTTAAGGTAATGTGATGGGTTTAGAAGCTTTATAATGTTTATGGATTTAGTGTAATAGTAAACCTTAACATGGCATTAGATCGTTGACCTAGGTTTGATTTCATCTAGTCCCATGAGAGGGTGTTAGACTAACTCCCACCTTTGGAACATGGGACTTACTTATCACTCAAGGTAATTTTGTAGGTTTGGAATTTTACTAATGCATGTGGGTTCTAATTCAGCTTATGTCTCATGTCGGCCTCACTCTTGCTCAGAAATGGGGTTAAATACTCACTGAAGATAACGTTATAGGTTTGGAAGTTTACTAATACTTGTGGGTGTTGGTGTTTCTAATTTGAATTATGTCTTGGGTCAACCTCATTCTTGTTTGAAAATGGGATTGAATTCTCATTCAAAGTAATGTTATAGCATAGGGGATTCACTCAATGAACATCTAACATATCACGTGCGATCATAGCATACTGAACAATACTCTTAATTTGAGTACAATACTCTTAATTTGAGTACATATTGGAAAATTCCTCTAAAAATCACATTATTTAACCCCCTGCCAATATAAACCCGATACACCTTCCCAATTTAAAAACCCCTACTTTCACTATATATTGTAGGTATCCACTTTTTCATTCACATTTTTATACCCCTTTATATTTTTTCATTAACTTTGAGCTCCATTTTTTATACCAGCAAATATAAAAACCCTCTACCCCCTATATATCCCCCAATATATTATGTCATTTTTTCCTCATTATATATCCCCCAATATGAACCCACGTGTTATAGTATTGCTCCCGCAATGAAGCCCCTGTGTGTTATAGGTGTGGAAATTTACTTACTCCTCTACTCTTCAAATTCTGCTAACTCATCTATTCTTTGGATTCCTTTACTATGACTCTTTCTAGAATATTGAGGGTCTTTGTCATGGTGTTCTCCTAGAGGGATGTTCTTTATTTGGTTACCATGGTTCAAGGAAAGCACTATATGAGACGACGAAGGTCCTCATCTGGGACCAATCATTAGTTCCCAACATGAGGTGGAATATTCAAAGACCATTTACAACCATTGCACCCCTCATGCAATCAAGGAAACCATTGAATGTGTTGAAGCTAAAGGTCAACGGAGGTTTTTTCCCTCATGACAAAACCCAATAGGAGCTAGGATGTGGGTCCGATAAGATGAATCCTTTAGAACCCGAGACACCAAGTATTTCAAAAGTTCCAACTTATACTAGTAGGTTAAAATAATTATGAGCAATCTCTTGATAAAAAGAAGCAACAAGTACGTGATCATCCTACTAAATTTGAATGAGTTGCATGTACAAGTTAAAGAGGTAAAGGATAAATTTACTACTTAATGATCAAAGATGGACATCAAACCTCCCACATCAGAGGCTACTTATGTCTACGTTACCTACTCTAATGAAAATACTCCTCTTTGAGAAGAGATGACCCTTGATAAATCTTGTTGTCATAAAGACTCCTGAACCGCATTTGAATTGAAACCACCATTCTCACCTCAAAAATTATAGACAGGATCTATGTTCCCCTTGATATCATTAGTTTCCATATAACAGTGAATACCTTCGTAAATAAATTTCACATAGGTTATAATTGATGGTGTTGATCTTGTAAACCTCTTAAATGAAGTTGCAATTCTTGCTAGAAGATTTATTAGGTCTTATTGTTGTTTCTATCCCTCAACAATTTCTAAAAATTCTAGGATACCATGAAAAAATATTTTTAAAATTTGATTCTGCATAGCTTCTTAATTTACCAATAATATTTGGTCATTTTATGAAACTTAGGTTGGAAGGGTACATAAATATGTTGAGAAGATTGATGCTTTAAAGATCTGAAATGAAAATCCGTTGTGTAGTAACACTGTAGCTATCACCACCAAGTGGAAGACCTTTGATTATATTGTAGGCAGTTTGAATGCTACTCCATCCTCTGCATCTAACAAGATCACTCAAGATTCGGAATCATTCGACTTATGATATGTCATTAGTTTTTTAGAACATTAGTTTGACTTTGAAGGAAGCCTACTATTCTTTAGAGACATAAGGAATGGAAAAATCTATCTGAATCAACAATAGATATTATTTTCATACTTATATTTTTACTTCTTTCTTCTATGCTACTCTTTCCCATGTTGTCGTCTTACGTCGTTTCCTTTGCAACATGTGGTGCAATTGCTAGTTTAATGTAAATTGGGGAAAATAATTACATCTAAACAATGTTTTATTAGTCTTTATATTATTTTTATCTAGCAACAACATCATTTTTCTTGTTAAAAAAAGTGAGTTTGAGTTGTCTAATATGCATAATTGGAGTGCCCCACGGGTTTTTAGCGTTGAATCTATTTATTCATTCAAAAATGAATTTTAAACAAGCTTAAGGTTGTTAAATCAATTTATGCATTCTAAACAACATTCTTTATTCAAATTGTTTTACCCCATTTTGGTGGAAAAGTAAATTTAGTCTATAAATTAGACTACGCCTCTTTTTAATTAATGAATTAAATTAAAAAGGAAAAGGGGAATAGCTACTTTGTAGATAAATATCAAACTTTGATCTCTGAATATTAATAAGAATATAATAGAATATTCAATGGAGTTTAAATCATTGTCATCCACCCAATAATTATTGATAATTAAATTAAAATTTTGGAAGCCTTATTCCAAAATAGACACAATGACATAACTAAAAACATTCTAGAATATTTTGGAGGTTAAATCCCTACTATCCACCTAAAAATTATTGATAATTAAATTAAAATATTGGAATCCCTATTTCAAAATCTATGATGAGTTTATACATAATATTTGCATTGTAATATATTTTTATATAAAAAATAGTTTTAACTAGCAATGGCACCATCACCAAATGTTGCAAAGGAAATGCCGTAAGATTCTTAAAGAGATCCAATAGTTGCTAAGCAAGATATCTATAGTGATTTTGGTCAATTTTAGTAAAGACAGGAAAAAATATTATGTCCTATACCAATTTTTATTTGTAATTAAAAGAAAAGTTATAGAAAAAAGTTATAAAACAATTCTTTGAAACAACTATTGACCACTGAATTACTTGGTAAAGCAAGATTTAGAAGCACTATAACCATGCTGATGACACCAAACAATGCTATGTAGAATTAATAGAAATGTGCTGCCAAGTAGAGAACTGTGTGTCAAATAACAGAACTGTGTGTCAAATAACTAATCTATGAAGACTGTGATCAAACGGAACATGTCAAATGGACTAAGTGTCCAATCTAAATCATTATTGAAAAAGAAACATTGCAAAAATGAGCATAGTCAAAAAAATGCATAAACAACTATCGAATCCGATCATATAGATAACACCACAAAATTTTGGATACGTGATATTATTAACAACTATAAATCTAAATTTCATTTTATTCTAAAATCTATACTGTCAGCTCTAACCATATTTAACAACAGAAGCAAATTGCATCATATATTTACTTTACATCTAAAATATAACCTCAACTTATCCGCACGTCTTGCCCTACAACAAACTGTTGACCGTATATGAAAACCAATTTCTCTCATAATTTCATCTGCATTTATCTCAATTCATAGAAATGCAAAACGATTCACATAAAATATAACAGATTTTTAATATTAAACGAAAAAAAGTATTGCGCTGCCTACCAGGACAGTAGTAGGGCTTCAACTGGCCGACAGACCAAGTAGAAATGACATAGGGACACACATTTACTTTAATCCATAGGAATACAAATCGATTCACATAACCGATAAAAGAGTTTTTATGTTAAACGAATACGGTATTGCAGTGCCTACCAGGACATGAGTCGGGCTTCAACTGACCGACAAATGAAGTAGAAATAACATAGAGACAAAACACATAAACAACAAAAACACCTACATACATAAAAAATCAATAAGCAAAAAAAACACTGAACATCATCAGACTACATTGACACACAACATCCAACCTAAAAGCCACCACGGAGATGGAGCACCAGATGAAGGGTCGACTCCTTCTAAATATTATAATCGGCCAGAGTGCAACCATTTTCTAGCTACTTTCCGGCAAAGATCAACCTCTACTGGTCAGGAGGGATTCCCTCTTCTCCTGGATCTTAGTTTTTACATTTTCAATGGTGTCTAAGCTTTCCACTTCCAGAATAATTGTTTTTCCTGTAAGGGTATTAACAAAGATTTTCATGCCTCCTCTTAGATGGAAGACCAGATGCAGGTTCGTCTCCTTCTGGATATTGTAGTCGGCTAAGGTTCTGTCGTCTTTGATCTTCTTTCCGGAAAAATCAAATGTTGTTTGTCATGGGGAATGCCTTCTTTTTCATGGATATTGGCCTTGACATTATAAATGGTTTCTGAGCTCTCAAATTCCAAAGTAATTGTCTTGGTAGTGAGGGTTTTAAAAACGATTTGCATACCACCCCTTAAATGGAGGACAAGGTGTAGGCTAGATTCCTTATAGATATTGTAATCTGTCAAGGTTCGGACGTCTTTGAGTTGTTTTCCGGTGAATATAAAATGATTTTGGTCAAGGGGAATTCCTTCTATGTCTTGGATCTTGTCCTTGACATTATCAATGGTGTCCGGGCTCTCAAATTCTAAAGTAATTCTCTTGCCATTGAGGGTTTTAACAAAAATCTGCATACCACCCCTCAAACGGAGGACATGGTGCAGGGTAGATTCCTCAACATCAAGAGTGATGGTCTTCCCGGTAAGGGTTTTAACAAATATTTGCATCTTGAAGCCAGGACAAAGTTGTGAAGAAGACCTCAAAATCAACAATAACCATTGTAATAATGAAACTACAACGAAAAAGAAATAAAAGAGTCACATGAAAGAAAAAGATCAAGAAATCTATAACCTAACATGACATAAGGATAAATTTAACATACGTTGGACAAATATCAAATTACTCCTATTCAAATGAGAGAACAAATGAATAACTTCAATTTTTAAATTAGTCTAAACAAAAAATACCTAGAACACGCAATAATTACAAACAAGAAGTTGTCAAACATGAATATTTCACGCCAAAAACTAGTAAATGGCTAAATTATCAGAATTTTGGCATAGCGTTTGCCTATGCGATGGAAAGAGTAAGGAAACAAATATAGAGAATATTGATAGTAATAAATTATTATGCATTTTCCTACGCAATGGCAAGAGTAAGGAAACAAATAAAGAGAAGATTGATTGCAATCAGTTATTATGAATTTTGGTCATAAATTATTAGGAGCTTATTCATTTTTGGCTAATGCTCTGATGGTATATCGGTATTTGCAGAGAAATTAAAATTCAGTGTTGACAATATGCAAGTAATGAGATTTGAAATTAGTTGCTAACAAAATAATTGAAAGAAAGTCCAGTTTCATGTACTGCTAATCTATACTATTTTAAAATATATCTAGGCATGGAGGTTGAAAGAAGGGAAGTCACTACAACCAATTAGAACAAGAACCAACCTAAAATTTAGATAGATTCAAGAGAGAAAAACTATGAATAAGAAATCAGAAAATATAGGTTGACCAATAAAGTAGGATTGAGCTCTGACTGAATATTTTCCACTAGAGATATAGCAGATCCATGGGTGTATGTGAGTTGAAGAGGTTGCCATGTTGCTTTCCCATGTAGAAGCAGAATATTTTCATTAGAACATAAGATGAAGTGCTGATTGGAAAACACTTTGGACATAGCTCTATTCAACTCAATTAAACCGAGTGGTACTGAAGACTTTAACAGGGAAATAACATCATCATCCATTTCTAGTCTAATATGAATTTGATTCATGCTCTCATGTAATAAAACCACAGGCATTATATAAATTAAGTATCCATATTAATCCTACAATTCTGACCTTACAAGAATAAGTTATGGTTGAGAAATGTAGGGATCTTGACTACTATAGTGGACATTCTTCAGTTGCAAATTACTCGTGAGTCATGAATCTCACTATAATTATAATTATTGTTGAGAAATTTAGGAATCCTAATTGCTATAGTAAACATTTTTCAGTTGCACATTACTCATTAATCTCTCTATAAATATAGCAGTGGGACCAACAGTCCTTACTATGGTTTTATGATAAACTCTGGGAAATATAGTTGAATTGACCTTTCTCTGTCGAGCTCACTGTAATCGTTGTCATGGCGTTTTCCTATGCGATGGAAAGAGTAAGGAAACAAATACAGAGAAGATTGAAATCAATAAATTATTATGCATTTTCCTAAGCGATGGCAAGAGTAAGGAAACAAAAAAAGAGAAGATTGATAGAAATCAATTAGTATTCATTTCGGTTGTAAATGATTAGGAGCTTATTCATTTTTGGCTATTTCTCTGAAGGTATATCAATATTCACAGATCAATTAAAATTTAGCGTTGAAAATCTGCAAGTAATGAGATTGGAAATTAGTTGCTAACGAAATAATTGAAAGAAAGTCCAGTTTCATGTGCTGCTAATCTATACTATTTAAAAATATATCTAGGCATGGAGGTTTAAAGAAGGGAATTTACTACAACCAATTAGAATAGGAACCAACCTAAAAGTTAGAAAGATTCAAGAGAGAACGACTATGAATAAGAAATCAGAAAATATAGGTGGACCAATAAATTAGGCTTAAGCTCTAACTAAATCTTTTCCACTAGAGATAGAACAGATCCATGGGTGTGTGTGATTTGAAGAGCCTACCATGTTGCTTTTCCCTGTAGAAGCAGAAAAATTTCATTAGAACACAAGATGAAGGGTTGATTGGAAAACATTTTTGACATAACTCTCTTAAACTCAATGAAACTGAGTGATACTGAAGACTTTAACAGGGAAATAACATCATCATCCATTTCCAGTCTAATATGAATTTGAGTAATGCTCTCATGTAATAAAACCACAACCATTATTTAAATTAAGTATCCATATTAATTCTACAATTCTGACCTTACAAGAGTAAGTTATTGTTGAGAAATGAAGGAATCCCAACTACTATAGTGGACATTCTTTAGTTTCAAATTACTCATGAGTCATGAATCTCATTATAACTATAATTATTGTTGAGAAATTCAGGAATCCTTATTTCTATAGTAAACATTTTTTAGTTGCACATTACTCATGAATCTCTCTATAACTATAGCAGTGATACCAGTAGTCCTTACTGTGGTTTTATGCTAAATTCTAGGAAAGATAGCTGAATTGACCTTTCTCTGTTCATCTCACTGTAATCGTTAGCATAGTGTTTTCCTATGCGATGGTAAGAGTAAGGAAACAAATACAGAGAAGATTGATAGCAATAAATTATTATGCATTTGCCTATGCGATGGAAAGAGTAAGAAAACAAATAAAGAGAAGATTGATCTAGAAATCAATTATTATGCAATTCGGTGGTAAATGATTAGGATTTTATTCATTTTTGGCTAATGCTCTGATGGTATATCAGTATTCGCAAAGTAATTAAAATTCAGTATTGAAAATCTACAAGTAATGAGATTGGAAATTAGTTGCTAACGAAATAATTGAAAGAAATTCCAGTTTCATGTGCTGCTAACCTATACTATTTTAAAATATATCTAGGCATGGAGGTTTAAAGAAGGGATGTCACTAAAACCAATTAGAATAGGAACCAACCTAAAAGTTAGAAATATTCAATAGAGAACAACTCTGAATAATAAATTAGAAAATATAGGTGGACCAATAAAGTAGGTTTGAGCTCTAACTGAATATTTTCAACTAGAGATATAATAGATTCATGGGTGTGTGTGAGTTGAAGACACTACCATATTGCTTTCCCTTGTAGAAGCAGAAAATTTGCATC